>PVJC01017482.1:0-32451 GCA_004026665.1 Murina feae | reverse complement strand
GCCTCAGATGCGGCTGGGGGCAGGTCCCCAGTGGTGACACACACACATACACACACACACACACACAAAAGGCGCCTGGCAGACTGGGGCCATCATAGGACATCCACTGAGGGGTCCCAGACTGTGAGAGGGCACAGGCCGGGCTGAGGGACTCCCTCCACCCCGAGTGCACAAATTTTTGTGCACCGGGCCCCTAGTTCTATATAATAAAAGGGTAATATGCAAATTGGCCCTAACAGCAGAACTACTGGAAATGACTGGTCACTATGACACACACTGACCACCAGGGGGCAAATGCTCAATGCAGGATCTGCCCCGTTGGTGGTCAGTGTGCTCCCACAACAGGAGCTCTGCTCAGCCACAAACCAGGCTGTTGGCTGCCAGTACAGCAGTGGTGGTGGTTGCTTCTCCTGCCTCCTCAGCAGTGCTAAGGGTGTTCGACTGCAGCTTGGGCCTGCTCCTTGATGGCAAGTGGACATCCCCTTGAGGGCTCCCGGGCTGCCAGAGGGATGTCTGACCGCCGGCTTATGTCCGTTCCCCTGGGGAGTGGGCCTAAGCCAGCAGGTGGACATCCCCCGAGTGGTCCCAGACTGTGCGAGGGCACAGGCTAGGCGAGGGACGCCCTGAGTGCACAAATTTTTGTGCACTGGGTCTCTAGTTTCCAATAATATGGATGAAACTGGAAGGTGTTATGCTAAGTGAAATAAGCCAGAAAAAGAAAAAATATACTGCCTGATATTACTTATATGTGGAATCCAAAACTAAACATAGAAATGGTATTAAGGTGGTTGTCTGAGGCTGGGATAGGAAATAGGGAGAGTCTGGTAAAAGGGTACACATTTTCAGTTTTAAGATGAACAAGGTCTTAGGATCCAATGCATAACATGGTGACTATAGTTGATAATACTGTATTAAATAACTGAAGTTTGCTGAAAGAGTAGAGTACTAGCGAGATTGCTTTAAAAAGAGAAAGAGGGAGAGAAGCACTATTAAGCTATGAAAAGGGGGATAACTGGGAATCCTATAGATATTAGATAGATATTAAGTAAATATCGTAACTTATGGCAATCTATTTAAAAATTTTCATGACTCAGATTCCTTTCTAGAAACACACAACTTACCAAAATTGACAAAAAATATACTTAAAAGTATAAAAAATTAAATCTGTAATTTAAAAGTTTCCTTCAAAGAAGACTGTAGGCTCAGATGACTTTACTGTTGAATGCCCCTAAATAATTAAAGAAAGAACCCCTGCCAGTGTTACATAAACAAACCCAGAGAATAAAAAGAAAAAGAGGTAAATCTTCCCATTTCATTTTGAAGGGCTTTCTTAACAAAAGCTAACAAGGTCACTTCAAAATGGGAACATTTATTTATTCATGAGTATTGGTGCAGAAATCTCCCCCCTAAAAAAAGCACATTGACTCTAGCAATAAATATATAACAAGTATTGCATCAGCACTGAGCTGTGTTTACCCCATGAATACAAGGCTGGTTTGACTTTTGAAAATTAATGTATATAATTCCCACATGTATAGAAAAAAGACGTCAAACATAGAATCATCCCAGAAAACGTTTTATAAAATTCAGCATCAATTCATGATTTCATAAAATAAAATAATAAATAGCTTTGATGTAAATAAACTAGGAGTAGATTGGCAATTACCTAATCTGATAAAGAGTCTACCAAAAACACTCATTTTGAAATCAGGAACAAGACAAGGATGCCTACCATTACCGAGTCTAATCAAAACTGTATTTAAAGTTCTAGTTGGTAAATGAAAATAAGAAAATAAACAAATAAATGTGTAATGATTGCACAGGGGGAACAAAACCAGCTACCCTTCACCTGGTGAATTATTGAATTATTGTGTGCATAGGAAGTAAAACTATTGACAAATTATTAGAATGAATAGAAAACCAACCTATTCATTCTAATAATTTATTAGATAAAACATCTAACAAATTATATGCAAGACCTTTATGCAGAAGAATATGAAACATTATTGATAAAGGTAACGGGAAATCTAAATAAATAGAGGGCTATAGGATATTCAGTTATCAGAAGACTCAATATTATTGACATATTAGTTCTCCCCAAACTGATTTATACGTTTAAAGCAATTTCTGTTAAACTGCTTACAGATGTTTCTGTATGTGCACGTATGTGTTTGTGTGTGTGTGTTTGCATGTGTGTGTAATTTGATAAGCTGATTCTAAAATGATACTAAAAAAACAAAGGGCTGGAAATAGAAGATTATCTTGAACAAGAAAAAGGTGGGAGTAAAGCTAGCTCTATCAGCCATAACTTTGTTATAAAGTTTTGTTATAAAAGTGTGGGACTGACCAAGGATAGACAAATAGGCCAATGGAAATGACAGTCACCAAAGAAAAAGACTGGGACCAGCAGAGACACCTCGTCCTAGCTCCGTCTGGGAGACTCCCCCTGAGTCTGGGCCTCCTCGGGTCATTCCATACCCATTAGGTCAGTATTTTGGGGTGGGACAGGCCATGGGAAGTTCCCCCCAGCTAATTCTAATCTGTAGCTAGGTTTGAAAACCACTTCCCCCAACACACACACACATGCATACACATGAACACACATAAACATACCTCTAGCTCTCTAAACTTTGATGAGCAATGCAATTTTTGTTTTAATTTAAGGATCATTAGGAGGATGGAGAATGTGATCACATCATACTGCAAAAGCATTCAAAATCCCATTTAGACAGTTCTTTTTAAAAATATATATTTTTCTTGATTTCAGAAAGGAAGAGAGAAAGAGAGAGAGAGAGAGAGAGAGAGAGAGAGAGAGCGAGAGAGGAACATCAATGATGAGAGAGAATCATTGATCGGCTGCCTCCTGCATGCCCCACACTGGGACTGAGCCCACAACCCAGGCATGTGCTCTTGACCGGAATTGAACCTGGGACACTTTAGTCCGCAGGCTGGCGCTCTATCCACTGAGCCAAACCAGCTAGGGCCCATTTAGATATTTCTCTTTCCAAAAAATTCTTCTCCCTTATGCTACTGCCTCTTCCCTTCATTCTATTGCCAAACTCTTCATTTATTCCTATAATCCTGTTTTTATATATTTTTCTATTTTGCAGAATAATTCCCCCCTTCCCTCCGTTTCCCTAACATACATCTCCATTATCACCTTGCTTAGCAAACAGAAGTTTATTGAGGACTCACTCTTATGGAAAGATTGAAAGTGCTATTTATAGTAATTTAACGCCCCCCCCCCCCCCCTCCGCACATACAGCTGTGCATGGCTTGGATTGTTTTCCGCTGTGTGTGTTTTCAATATAATCAGGACAAACAGAACATTTTCATTTGGGAACAAACTCAGCTGCAGTGGGGGCTCACATGGTGCCGGCCAGAAGCGTGCCGCACTGTGCAATGGACGTGCTGCTCGACCAGTCCTTGGACCCCAGGCTCCCAGGGGTTAACGTCCCACCACCCTCTCCTCCGCAGGCCCCGCTTTATGGACGTGTGGCCTGTGTGGTCACCCAGGGCCCCACTTTGAAGGGTCCCGTGCTTGGTTTGGTGTTCTGCCATTATTGTTTTGAAATTCTTGATAATTTATGCACAAGGGGCTGCACATTTTCATTTTGCCGTGGGCCATTCAAACGATGGTGGCCAGCCCTGCGCTGAGGGAGGTGGGGTTACGGTCTTGCTGGATTTTATAACCGAAAAAGAAAAACCTCTGAGCCTAGTGTTCTGTGAAGTACTTTCTCTGGTTTCTCAGAAACCGTTTCCTCTTTTTGACTCTCCGTTGTGCCCCTGGGCTTGGCAGCTGGGTGTTCACTTGCTGCTCCACTGAATCTCTGGTGCTCATTTCCTGCTCACTTGGGATGTCTCACAACAGCCGACAGGGTTCTTCACACCTGGCCCAGCCTCTCGCCCTGGCCTTGGCTCCTCTTCCCTTACCCCGCATCCTGCTTCCGGTCCCACCCTGAACCCCACCTTAACACAGAGCTTTGGCCACAAAGAACCTTCTCTGTCACTGGAACAGGACATGCTTCTCACCTCTCCTTATTTCTTAACCCACGGGTTGGCAGGTGCTAGGTGCTCAAGAAGGTTTGTCCAGTGAAATAAAATATCTGAAATGACCTCTGTGATTCTTGAGATTATTCTCTTGGGGTCTGACCCTAAGACTTTTGGATTTGGTAGGTACCCCCAAGGACATCATCCCTGATTTGAGGTCGTGCTTTTCAAGGCAGGATGAGAGGGATGACAGCATGGGTGTCTGGGCTGACAGTCACTCTAGAGGATGAATTTTTCTTTATGTTGTAATAAAGCTCATATTGTTATCTAGGGAATGACAGAAAGTAATGCTAAACTCATAGAAATGTAACTGTATGGGCCAACTAGATGGAATTATAATAAGCATCACAGGAAAGTGGGAGCTTTGGAAGAACACTGGGAATCCCCCCGCCCCCTCCCAAAGGGCCAGGGGTGAGGTGGGGTGAGGGATGACCCTTAGACCAGAGCTCTAATCAGGCCTCCATCCTGTCCTCACGTTCCTCCTTTTCCCATGACCTGGGCTCCTATTTTCCGCCTCCCTCTGTGCAACTCCTTCCTTGAGAACCAGCAGGGAGGTGTCTTCTTCAGAGGATTTCCCTGCCTCCCTGTCTTGCGGTGTGCCTGTTCCTGCTTGTGGCCAGCTCCAACTTCTTTGTGAAGCTCCCTTCCGTTCCTTGTTGGCAGAGGGCAGGGTTTCTCTCATTCCCTTGTCCGTGGACTCCTTTGGAGACTGGCTCCTCTTTTCTCTATGGTATTCTCAACGGCAGAAGGAATTCCCTTTGTTCAAAGTAATGAGCAAAGTACTTAAGGCCATGAATCTCAATATATGGAGGACCAGAAGGAAGCACTAATGGAATGCTTGCTATAAGCTGGCGATGTGCTAGGGAATTATAGGGAGATCACTTTGGGATTCATAAATATAAAGAAAAATGTTGTTCCAGTCAGAACTGTGCTCCTTGAGAATGGAACAGGAAGCTTTCGGAGAGAGTGAGCTGCCTGTCATTAGACATGTTCATATGTAGGCTGAACATACCAGGGCTGGTAGTAAGGGTTAGTTAGAGAGAGACTATGGCTTTTCTTGACTTTCAAGCTTCTCTGATTTTATTATAGGGTTCTAACCCTGTAAGGCAGTTTATATTTCAAAATACTGTACTTAATTAGTTGTTTTTCTAAACTCCTTCTGAAGCAAATCAGCTCCATACAGTGGTAATTAGTTTATTGGTAGAAACAATGACAGGGTCTGAAGCATGCATAGTTAAGAAAGGCAGACTATTATTATTCCTGCCCTCTTTTCCGGAACACAGATCTTCTAGTATCCTGTGAGATATAATAGGAACTTAATCAGGTTAATAACTACTATGAAAATAAATAAACAATTATTAATGTGGAATACTTAAAAATACTGGGGCCACATTAATCAGTCTTCAAACAATCAAACGTGGGTTTCTTAATTGGAGTGAACCCAGAAGGCAAGATTTTGTTCCAAAAAGCAAACACGGGCTTTTCCAGATCACAGCGGGTCCTCTTGCAGTGCTGCCTCTGCAGGGGCACAAGTCTGGGACAGCTGGTAGACCTGACTGCAGTGCACAATGGGGGGCCATGATTCTCCATCAGCAATCAAAACAGGACTAGAGTGGTTCAGCCAAGTAAGGTCTTGCTTTGTCCTCAACAGTCCAGAGAAAATTGGTGGTTCAAAGATGGAACAATTGTGTGAAGAAAGCTTTAGCTTTAGATCTGCCAACTTGTCTGTGGTTTTTGGCCTTGAGGTCCAAAGTGGGTGCTCTAGCTCAGACCTCCAGTAGCATTCTGGACAGAAACAAGGGAGTGACCTAGAGGAAAGGATGGTGTCTATTCCAGAAAAGCAAAACTTTCCAGGAAATTCTTACATGTTCAGTTCTTGCTGAACTAAAGTTATGTAGTAGCAAGTGGGAAATATAGTTATTGCAAGCTGGGCCTTTTACTTCCCCAAACCAAACTTGGGTTTTGTTAGTGGAGAGGGTGGGTGAATATTGAGTAGGCAACCAGGTGTGACTGCCATCACTTGTTTGTCTCTAGCTCCTGATATGGTAGATTCTGCCTCTGTTTCTTTGTTTTCTGGCTGGAGGACCTCCACTATGGACCTTTGAGCTATAGGAGATGCCTCTACCTGAAAGACCTTGCGAGGATCTTACACTGCTGCCCTTTGCCCGTCGATGTTTAACTCATCAAGATATAATTATGAAATGCGTTGTCTTCAGGCTGAGTCATAGTTGGTCCACTTTGCACTTCAGGGTCCTCCAGGGGCTCCATGCTCAAATCTCTCTGGAGCCATAGAGAAAAGTCTGGCACTCACAGTCACTGGACTTTCCCCCCAGACCTAAGCTAAGTGTCCTTCTCCTGGACACTTTAGTCTTGTTTGCTGCTAACTTTTAGCAGAATAGCAATAACCTTGAGATTCTCTTAAGCGGAAGAGGAGCTCTTACCTTTAAGCAAGAAAAGATGGATGGTTCTTCTGACTTACTCCAGGGATTTCTGGTCAGCAGCACTGAGGAGGAAGGAGCAACTGAAAATAGAACTCTAACATTTTAGAACTGACAGAGACAAAGAATGTGCAGCCCAGCTGTCTTATACTGCAAAGGATGACACTGGGATTGAGAGAATGAGTGACGTACTCCGGGTGTGGTATGGCAGAGGTCTCGGGTCAAAACTAGAGGAAGAAAGATTAGGAGAGAGCGGTAGAGGGCTCTCTCTTGCCTTCTGTTTAGGTTTGTATAAGCACCCAGAGGCCTGGGAATGAGCCAGTGCTATAGATACGGAGGGCAGGAGGTGGTGTGGTATTGTGGCTGCTAGATCCATGCCATGTTTTGATTGGTGACACTTATCTGTTCCTTAGTTTACTCACCTGTAAGATAAGAGCAATGGTGACATATCTCATATGGTTTCAGGAAGAATACACGGAGTTGATAGAACAGTACTTAGTACATCATAACAAGGAAATGTTTGTTATAGTTATGATTGGTAATCTCCACATTCAACCGGCTCAGAGTCCTTGAGTCTTGCACAACGTCCCCTACACATCTTGTAGAAGCACAAGGAGCCAGTGGGGATATTAAGTTTTAAATCAGATGTTTGGTTCTTATTACCAGCACCAAGGGATCTTCTAGCAAGTAAGTCAGCATGACTCGAAATATATGACCTGGGAAGTACTTTTCTGATTCACTTGCATGAATAGCCTATATCTTTGCAGCCTGAACTTTTACCTTCAGTTCATGTGTCTGCTTTGTTTTATGTACTTTAGAAAAAATGTGGTGAACTTCACACACTAGTTGTTTGTACCAGCTATATAAGAAGCAACTACCACCAGAGACATATATGCATGGAATTATACCAGATCAACTTGAAAGAAAAACCTCTGTAATTGGACAATACTTTAATCTTCTCAACAATGTTAGGGTAGTTGACCACATTTTGAAATTATTTTTGTCTTGTCTGCACTTGAGTGGCATGGAAAATTTCCCTCCACTTTCTTACCCTCTCCCAAGGGTCATTTTCTGCGCTCTTTTCTCTGCCTTGCCTGGCCTCTGACCTTGCCCAGCTCTGCCGTTTCCATGGACTTCTGAATCTAATTAATGCCTTTGTGGCTATATAAGTGAATTATATAGGCAGGAGGATGTTAGAAACTTGGAGGAAGGTGCACTCCTTGAATGCCAGAACTGGTTTTGTACAAACAAATGAAAAGAAATGCACATGGAGGGGGTAGAATGTCAGTAAAGTGTAAAATGCTAGCAACATGCTTTGCTCATCAAGTATCTGCCTGATGAGTTGATGCAATCTTAGAAGCATCTCTTTTGACATCTGAGCAACAACCAGCCATTATGGAAGCTGGCTGAGGGGAAAATAGTCCGAATCAGCCACCACTGCGAATCGGCCTCAGCCATGTGACAGGAGTACAGGCCTCCAAGCCCTCGCCCTCTCTTTTCAGGCCAGTTAACAACCCTGTGTGGGGAGTAGGTGCTTGGATGATCTCTGTAATGGCCCTGGCTTCCAGGGCTGAAGAATACTCTCAAATTCTCCAGAATGTGGGCAGACAAGGGGGAGGGGTCCAGAGTGCTGAAGTTCTCCACCAGAGGATACTGTCAGAGAACCCAAGGCAGAGATGGTCCCTATGCCCCATGTTTCCATGGAAACATAGGAGGAGTGATGACAGCCTGCACAGCCACACCATCTGCTTGGGACCTGGTGAATGATGGAAAAAATGGAAACAGAAAAGCACCTCCATCCCAGACTAGAACCACTTTGAGACAGCAGTGCAGAGACAAAGGCCTGAAGACGCTAGAACGCCCAGGTGGATTAAAATCCAGGCTGTCCAGGCTCCACAAATTAGCATGTAATTTGCAAGCAGAAAGCCTGGAGGGCTTTTCTGCAATCCATAGATACAGTGAGGAACACCCAAGAAGCCCCTGGAAGGAGAAAGGCTGCCTGTGGGTCTGCAGCCTGGCTGAGCAGGAGAGAAGGTGCAATGAGGAGCCTGCAGGGGGAGGAGAAGGGGGAGCAGAGGCTCCCGTCACCTTTCAGAAAAACCACCTGCACAGCTGGCTTCCAGCCAAGCATCTTTTTTTCTAGGGGAATAGAGATTATGAAAGGAAAATCTCCACCTAGTCACAAAGGCGACCTCTGAGTTGTAGCCATGTCTCCAGAGTCAGGGATGAGTTAATAAAGCCATGCATGCTTAGCCAAAGGGAGGTCTTAGTTGGATGCCACAGATTTGCTTTCGGGTCCACATAGGAGGCTTCCACTCCAGGCTTGGGGGATGGCAGTGGAGCCCTTGCTAAGGGCACTTGTATGCTTGCCCCAGCCTGACTGAGAAGGATTCATTCCTGAGTCGCTTTCTTCATAGATTTCGCGGAAACAGACCTGACCTGCAAAGCCCAGCAGCTCCCCTCCCTGAGCTGCTTCCCCCTCGGCTCTCTCGGAACTGCGCGATGCCATTCAGTGTCTGTGGAAACACGGATCTGTCTCAGGAGAAAGGTCCCTCAAGCCTCAAGGTCGTTAGTGCGCACAGATGCTACATCGGCTTCATAGGAAACATGTTTTTTTTTTTAAATTTTTTAATTTTTAATTTAGGTAGTCCCTCACTCCTGGACAAAGAAATGTTTCCCTTTCAGTTCTGGCATTCTAACTCCAGGAAGTCCAAGCCCCTTTTTGCTTTGTATTAAGGATTTAAAATTTGACAACTCAATTAAATGCTTGTTTTGGAATAGGTATAAGGGCTGAAGAATAGTGGGGCCACCTTAATAAACCAGATAAATAATAATAACGACAAAGATCCCCCTCCTAAGGCTCTTATCCATTGTTCTACATTGTACTTGTGAATACTCTTCATTTAGACGTATTTCCATGGTGCTTTAGTAAAAATGGTACCTACAACTATTATTAGGGTTTCTTCAAAAAGGTGCTGTCCTCCACCTGGACATTCTATCCACTGGAAATAAAAGTATTAATGCTGGCTAGAGCCCCAGGCTAGAGGCCCCAAGCAGAAAATAGGAGCTATTTCAGATGAAAAGAATTTAAACACCCAGTGAAACTGCTTGAGGTTCAAGTGCACGCGTGTATTAACAGGAAGCACCGTGCTTAAATTCAAACATAAATCTTCCTCTGGAGATGTGGCTTTAGGGGAGAGGCCTGTCATGGTGAACCGACCCACGGGCTCCACGCACCCCAGAGCTTTCTCTCTCCCTCTCTGGGGTCATCTATTCATCTCCAGCCTCCGCGGCGAAGGCAAGTCTGTATCCTGAGCTTCCAGCCCTGGATGGAACTCCCAGCAAACATGTTCTGTTTGTCCTTCAGCAGCCTTCCTCTGTATAAACAGATGTGCTGGGAGGGGAAGGAGGGCCAGTGCTCCGCCAGGGTGAGAGGCCCGCTTTTGGGAAGCTTCCCCGCTGCAGCCCCCAGCACAGGGACAGGATGCATTCCTTGTCCAGACTGTGGAACTTGCAGTTCTTCCAAAGGGGCTGTTCCCTCCTCTCCTCCACCCTCCACCCGCACCTTTTGTTCCTGGGAATGCTGTCTGGATGGCTCGGGCGTCTCACTTTTGCCAGAGCCAACATTTCCAGCAAAGGCGTCTGCTGAGGAGATATCAGGGAGACAGATTGTATTTTTCCTCTCCACACACACTGCGGACCGGGCGTTGGGAAGACAGCTCTTCTCACCTGTGCTGGTTCAGTCTCTTTGTTCTCCCTTAGCCTTGGTACTACCCTCGCCTAAGGAGGGGGAGGCTTTCAGGGACCCGGGCTGTCAGCTTGTAAAATAACAGTTCCGTTTTCTGGAACAGTGTGGACATTCCCTCTGCCTCAATTTACTGTTTTACATGTTGCACATTAGTTACAGAGGATGCTCATAAAGGAAGGACTTGAGAGCGGGGGGAAGGACAGGGCTAGCTTTCTGCAATCCAACTCGAAATAGGAAGGAATTCTCTCTCATTGCTCTTTTCTTCCTCTGCACGTTCACCAGACTGGGTGTGTGAATCCCATTCACAGGTCAGGGAGGTGAGGGGGCGACACCCAGGCTTGACCCTGGAGGGATCCTGTGCCTTCTACCCCAGGGCCTAGATTCCCAGGGTCCGCAGTCAGTGGTTCTTCTCACGGAGAAAGAACAAAGGGGACGGGTACCAGACAGGCCTCCCCCGCAGGAGTGGGGGTTTGGTGCCAGTGGTGGGACCGCACTGCCCTGCTCAGTACCTCGGGCATCCCGAGAGGAGGCTCCCAGAGCCTCGTCCAAGGACAGGAGGGTGGGCGCTCAGCAGGGTCCCCGGTTTGGGAGGAACAGATTTGGACATGGGCTTCTCAGCTTGTCTACAAGGGCGGGGGGGCAGGGGGGAGAGGGGTGTTCTTTAAAATCAGGAAGGATAATAAGGACTTGATTTTTAGGAGCCACAATGACACTCTATCATCTTTCAGCTGACATGCGCCACCCTCCAGACTGGAATCGGGCAGGAAGTTTGCAGTCTGCACCCAGAGGCCAGCTCCCTTCCCCGTAAGAAATACAAAGAGGGGGGCCTGGCTTCCAGGGCCTGGCCAACTGGAGGATGGTGGGGACTCCCCCTTGCAGGCCGAGCTGCAGGTCCGGACAGGAGAGCTAGCCTCCCGGGTCCCCCCTATTTCCTTTAACTTACTGACTCCAGATATTTTAAACGTCTGTTTACGGCGCTGCGGGAGGCGGCACCGTTAACTCTCACGGGCCTGGGGCGTCGGGAATCTCCCGGCCGCGACTCCAGGTCTGCAGTCCCCGCCGCCGGGGCGCCCGGCGGGGTCACCGTGATCCAGGGCCCGAAAGAGCCGGCCGGCCAGCCGGCGGCGGGGGTGCACCCGCGGCCTCTCCCGCATCCCCCGCCCGCGTCCCTGGCCCAGGCGCCCTAGAGCTGCCGCGGGGCGGGGTCTCCGGGGCGCGGGGGGCGGTGCGGCCTGCGGGCGCCGCGGGACCCCGAGGGGCGGCGCGGGGAGCGCAGGGGCGCGCGCGGGCGCGGCTCGGGGCTCCGGGCGCGCGCCTCGGCCTCGCTCGCGCACACGCGCCTCCCAGAGGAGAAAGAGGCGGCGGCGCGGCGCGGCGGGGGCAGCGGGCCGGGCGCGGGGCGGGGAGGAGGAGGGGCGCGGCGGCGGCGGCGCGGCGAGCTCGCCGCTCTCCCGAGTGAGCCGGCCGCGAGCCGGGAGCGGGTGAGTGTGGCCGCTGCGGACGCCGGCCCCGCGTCGGGGGCGGGGGCGCGGGGAGCCCGGCCGGGCAGGGGGCGCGGGGGGCAGCGGCGGCCCGGGCGCCGCTGGGATGCACCTCGAGCGCCGCTTTTCGTTGCAGCGCGCGGGCGGCCGGAGCCTCGGAGGCGGCGGCGCTGACACCGACACCTCCCACCATGGACAGCTTCGACTTAGCCCTGCTCCAGGAATGGGACCTCGAGTCGCTGTGGTGAGTCCCGCGCCGGCGGCCGGGGGCGGCGGGAGCGCCGGGGGCCGCGGCCCGACCTCACCTGGGCCGGGGGCTGCGCGTGGGGGTGGGGTGGTCCGGCGCCCGCTGCTCCCCCCTCCCCCGCCTCCCCGGGCGGACTCGCGGCCGCCTGCCCGTCTCCGTGCCCCCTTTCCCGGCTCCTCGCCCGGTGCCGCCCGCCCCAGCCCCGGGGCCGGAGATCTGGGGAGCCAGGGGCAGAGCGCAGCCATGGGGAGAAAAGACAGAACCGATCGCTAGAACGTGTCACTCGTGCCGGATCCACCTAGACCCCCGAGCCCCGCTCGCTGCTTCCCGCCCCCCGAGTTCCCTCCTCCTCTCGGGTGCGCACCGCGACCCCCTGGAGTCGGGCCGTGGGGAAGCGCCGGGGAGGATGGATGCTCCCGCCACTGCGCGCCGGCGCCGGTCCCGGCGGCTCGGTCCTCCGGCCCCTCCCACCCGCTCCCACCCGCTCCCACCCGCTCCCACCCGCGATGGAAGTGAGCGCCGGGCAGGGGCGACTGTGCCTCCGCGCGCGGTTCCAGTGGCCGCGGCCCAGGGAGACCCATTGCCTGGAGGCTCCCAGGTCCTGCGGGCCGCTCTGCGCGCCTCGCTCAGTTGTCCTCTGCGCCCCCCGCCCCCCTCCGCGCCGCGTGCAGCCCTCCCGCCGGCCGGGCGGCCTGGCAGCCTCCGGGGTGTGTGCCCCCCTCCGGGGTGTGTGCTTCCCTCCGGGGTGTGTGCCCCCCCTAGAGTGTGTGCCCCCTCCGGGGTGTGTGCTTCCCTCCGGGGTCTGTGCACCCGGGGTGTGTGCACCTCTGGGGTCTGTGCCTCCCTCCGAGGTCTGTGCCCGGTTCTCACGTTTCAGAGCCACCACTGTAGGTGAATCCCCGTTAGAAGCAGTTTAATTCCGGCTGCTGGTGTTTTAAAAACCTCATTGGCTGTTTCCACATCCTTCTCACCGCTACCCCTCTCCCCCCTCCCCACCTCCTCCCTCCCTCATCGCCTAAATGTTTCCAACCAGCCCTGTTCAGGTGGTGAAATTACTGCCCGCATATTATTCCTGGAGGAACTTGTGTTCTGTTTAATATTTACGGGAAGGAACATCTGCTGAAACAAGCATATTAACTGCGCTCTGTTCTGCCCTGGGTAGTCGCTTGTTGGCGAGCTGAGCTTTTTTTTTTTTTTTTTTTTTTTGTTTAATTCCGTAAAGAGTTCACACGTGTCCACAACTCCAAGTGGTGTGCACATGAATATGCAGTGTACAGTTTTCAAGCTCAACTGCTTTATGATTTGTAGGTCGTTGAGATGATATATGGATGGATGCATATTTCCAGTGATTTAGGTTTCTAGTGACTTTTATCTTTCTCAAGCCAGGTGTCACACACTTGACACAAAGCGAGCGCCTTGTGGAGCAGTTCTGTACAAAATACACGAGGATGGGCCCTCATGTAGTAAAACTTTTATATATTACACTGTGGGATATTGGGAACTTCAAAGGGCCAGTGTAAAATGAATATGAAACATGTTATTGCCCTATAAAACTTGCTAATTACTGTGCTGCTGCTCCGGGGTTGTTCCAGCCTTTCATTTACAGATACCTGTTATTTTACAGGTTTACGTTGAGGAGTGTTGGTTTCTGGCACACATTCAGTAGGTTTCTGGAAAGAAACTGTGCTTTACAAGTGACTTTTGTTTTTAAAAGGCAGTTTTCCAGTCATAGGGAGGGACATTGTTTTGGCATATTTTCCATGCTGCTTGTCTGCTTGCTGATTCAAATCGAAGCCCCTCATGGTTTTCACAAGTAATATTTTGAGGTGTCAGCCATAGCCTGTGGGCTTCTCTAGCACAGGGCCTCAGCCTCTTTCCCTGGAACAGTCACACAATAAATATCTGTTGAGTTGACTTGAAATTTACAATAGCTACAGTATACTTGCTATTTTTAAAAGTGAAAAAAATAATCATTTTTTAAAGTCGCTATACATATTCAACCAGATTTAACCAATGCATTAAGCTATCTTTGGCTTATGAAAGTGTACAGACCATACACTCAGGAAAGTGCTTGACTGAGGAGTCTTTCTAGTTTGCAGATGTAGAAATTACAGTTTACAGAAGCTTATGTTTCTGATAAAGATATCCAACTCCTTGAGTATGCATTTCAACAGACGTTTTCTGAGTCATGGATGCATTTTTGGATGGTATTTTCTAACTAAATTTTATGGTTTACTTTCAAGCTTATAAGTTTTTAAGTTTGTGACTTACTTTTAAGGTTATATATAGATATCCAAAATAACTAACGTTTGTGTGTTTTCTGCATGTCAGACATTTTCATGCACATTGTTTGCTTATTTGAATCATAGCAATCCTGGAAGTGGCAAGCTGTAGTAGTCCCATTTTATAGACCAAAGAGATGGAGGTTTGGACTGTTAAGTGACTTATCCTATCTAATAAAAGAGTAATATGCAAATTAACCGTCACTCCAAGACAAAGATGGCTGTGCCCATAGCCACAAGATGGCAGTGCCCAGTCCTCTTACCCCAGCCGTATCCACTGCCGCCCAAGCGCCTGCCCCTGACCCTGGGCCGGTGCGGCCGCTTTGCGCCATGTGTGTCCAGTCAGTGGTGGGGCCCCCGCTGGGCCGTGTGCGCTCACCAGCACCCCCCCTCCCCAGTGCATGAGTTGCGCGCACCAGGCCCCTAGTTGAGACTATAAAACAAATGGACATTTAGTGAACACTTACCACTTACCAGATGCCGTTCTAAGTATATTCCATGTTTTGACTCTGTTCTAAATACATTACATGTTTTTATGTTATTTAATCCTCACAACAAACAACCTTAGGAAGCAAGTATTGTTTGGGAAAATGCGGGTGGGGAAGATCAGGTAATTTTCCCAACATCACATATCTAGAACTAGAGGACCAATAGTCAGATGAGGCACTAATTTCAAGGCTCAGTTTTCTGATTTAAAATCCAGTGCATTTTCTATAATACTGCTGGTGTCTCCCAGTTTATGAGACTCGAAAATTAATTACAAAACAAAATTTTGATGGACTTGAAATTAAGGTTTTGTTAAAATATGAAGAAAGAGAAGGTCAGAGCCCTAAATGATGCTGATCTAAAACTAAAAATTTGAAAATGAAATACCAAGATTTAGGAAATGATGCCAATTGTATTGGAATTAACTTATTATGTATATTTTAAATATATACATATAAATTTAATATGAATGTTTATAATGTAAATATATAAATTTAAAATAAAGAGCATTAAAAAATTCTTCCTTTAGTTCATCTTAGAAAAATACTTTTCTTTGGAAGAGGTATAGGTTAATGGAAAAGAGAGTCCTTAATAATTTTTTCCTTCTAATTGGTGGGCGTCATTTTCCATTAAAACAAATTGCAGTTTGTTAGTTATGTCCGTAGTTTTGAACCTTCAATAGCTTCGTTTAGTGGTCACAGAAAGTGTCCCCAGATGTCTGTATAGATATCATGAAGAGAAAAGCTCTGTGGGTAGAATATAATCAATACAGATAATTAGCTGATAATTCATGAACCATCTCCTCTGCCTCCTTACCCCCTCCTCCCCAGGAACACCTATCCTTATTTTTCAAGAGAGGTCTTTTGACTTCCAGATAGCCGTTTCAGCGTTTCATTTCAGCTATATCTTAAAGTTGAGAAGAAATTTCCACTTCGAATGCCGTTTCCCACTTCTGATTTGAAGCAAGAGTGGACAGTGTAGAACAAGGTGAAGACACTCATTCTCACCAGCTTCACATCTCTGGCGCTGCATCCCCTGAAGAGTCTGGGATTCAGTCATTCAGTTGCTTGCAGGGGCAGATATCCACAGGGGCAGGGCCCCAGCCTCCCACACCTCCCTCCCTTCTCGCGATCTTCACCAGTTTCTCATCAGCTGGGCGTGTAAGCCCATTCCTCAGGGCCTTTAAAATAACGTCCATCCCCTATAACAGGCTACCAGTTGCTTTTACTCATTTAACAAATATCTATTGATCATCTCTTTAAGCACAAGACCTTGTGCTGATCGCTGTAGGGGAAACAAAGATGAATAAACTGTGGCTGATATGTTATTATGGGTTAATAGGGGAATGAGAAGGGTGAAAAAGGAAGTTCTGAACATTTTTTATTCAGAAGACAGAAAGACCACACTTGGGACTGGGGTGGGTGGTGGAGGAGGGAAAGAGGAAAAATTGAGTTAAAAAAAAAAAAAAGGCTTCCATGGAAAAGGTGGCCTTTGAACTAAGCCTTCGAAGATGAATGGAATTTTTACAGACGGTGGGGGTGGGGGTATTGACAGGACATAGAGGCATCTTGGGCAAAGAAAGAGCTTGAACAAAGGCTGTCATGATGCATCTGAAAGGTCCTTTCATGAATCATGGTGGAATTACCTATACCAAGTGTTTTAAAGATGCAGAACTTTGTCATCATGAGTTACTTTCAGTGAATGAGAAAAGTTTTCCAAAGTGAGCTTGGTCAAAATTGGATTTAATCTTCCTTAAATATAAACACAGTTTAGTCATTGGGGAGAAAGTCTATCGGAGTATAATAGTAAATATTCAGATGCCTCTATAGCACACTGCGGTCCTCAGTAGCTTCACATCGGCCAGAATCTACTTACTTTTGTTCAGGTAGGCATTATAATTTATATTCTTGCAAATTTGAATCTTTGAAGTTGTAACTAATGGATATTTTACTCTCCTAAGTTCAATTTAATAGGCATTCATGGAGTATGAGGCCTACGATAGGTACTGTAGAGCAGTGCCTTGCAAATGTTTTAGACCATCACTCACAGCAACAAACACATTTAACATTGCAACCCACTGTGTTTGTGAACATAACAAACACATAACTGAAATAAAATGTCATGAAGTTACACTGATAATTTCTATTCTGTTCTTTTTATTTTTTATTTTTTTGAATTTCCCATTCATGGATTTCAGACAAAAGAAAACGAACCCCACTGTGGGGAATACAAGAGAGAGAGAGTTTTCTCGGAGCCTGTAGGAGAGTAGCCATACGTACAAATACCTGCAAAAGCTGACTTTGCCCGTTTCAAGGAGATGAGGCCACATCCCCTTGAGAGAGTGAGACCTTCATGGTTAACTGGCATTGGACATGGATCCTGGAGGTGCAGAAGTTCAGGAGGAGAAAATTAAAGGGAAGAAAGCCCTTCGGAAGGAAGACTATGGCTAGGCATAAGGGCCCAATGAAGGTGGAGGAAAAGAAGCAGGTGGGCATGCACCGTCCTTCTGCAGGGAGGGGGCGTAGCAGAGCACTAACAACTCAATCTTCAAGTGATGCCTCCCCGTGGTGCCGACTGACACCTTGGTTCTCTCAAGTCAACTGCCAGAAGACGGAAGTGCCCAGGCCCTGGCTTCTTCCAGGCTTCCTGAGCCAGGCTTCTCTGGTGCTTCCTAGTGTCAGAAAACTGCCCCAGACCCTGCTCTTGACCCTCAGGTGCCTTGACTCCTCCAGCCCCAGGGAAGCAAGCATTTCAAGGCCTGCCCCATTCCTTTTGTCAGCCCTTAGGGGTCAAAGCAGCTGACCAGGACGCAAGGAGCAGCAGTGGCGAGCCATCACCTTCTCCTGGGTGAGCTGAGTCTGGCCTTAGTTCTACAGCGAGTGGTCTAGAGTAGTGATTTTCAACTTTTTTCAATTCATAGCACACAAAATACTAAAATTCCGTGGTAGACCAGAATACATATTTCTTGCTAATCTGACAAAAAAATACGTATAATTTTGATTCATTCACATCAGACGGCTGTATTGTGTTGGGTGTTGTCATTCTTTTTTTTGACCATCTAAGGCAGTAGTTCTCAACCTTCCTAATGCCACGACCCTTTAATACAGTTCCTCCTGTTGTGGTGACCCCCAAACCATAAAATTATTTTCGTTGCTACTTCATAGCTGTAATTTTGCTACTCTTACGAATCGTAATGTCAATATCTGATATGCAGGATGTATTTAGGTGACCCCTGTGAAAGGGTTGTTTGACCCCCCCAAAAGGGGTCACGACCCACAGGTTAAGAACCACTGATCTAAGGGGCAAGAGGTCAGTGCCCCCCACTAAATAGTCAGGTATCACGTGATTTAAACACTCTTATGGCACACAAGTGAAAAATCACTGGTCTAGACCCCTGCAGTGGGCAGCACTCTCATAGGCAAGAAGTGGCGGTGTGATTGGCTGCGGGCACTCTAATTGGCTGAGAGCCCCTCCCCCCTCCCCGCCCAGAGGCCCAGGTTGCAGGAAAGGATCTCAGTATGTGTGGCGTGAGTACAGGAAGTGGGCAGAAGTTCTTCATTTGGGAAAATATGTAATACAATAATAAACGCTGTGTTTCATGGACTCACAACTGTAAACCTACTTTTGCCCATCCCTGTGTATAGCCATGAAGAGTGGCTTCCAGGCTTAGGGCCTGTGGGCTGCAGCCTTGAAGGGGCTGGTGGCCAGCACGGGCAGGGATGTGTGGATGGGAAGCAGTGAAGTGAGGGGGTCAAGGGACCCAGGGCTGTATCCACCCAGCGCCAAAGGTGGTGTGTTTTGGAGCAAGCCAGGTGTGTGTGTGTGTGTGTGTGTGTGTGTGTGTGTGTTGGGGGGTGGGGGGCGCGCGGGCTGCCAGGATAACAGGGAGACTGTGTGTTGGATATACAGATGGGTTTTAACCAGATGCCTTTTGATGATGCTAAGGATGAGTTTTGCGTGGGGAAATGACTCCTTCCTGTGTTCCAGATTCTCTCGTGAAAATGTAGGAGGGTTATAAAATGCTAAGACTCTATTTTGGGAGAATGTCCTCTGAACTAGAGAAGGTCGAATCAATGACACTTTAGGTTTAGCAACTTGAACTAAGGCCCTTTGGCATAATCTTGATTACAGTAACAGTCAAATTAGGAAAAAAAACTTAATCTCTTAAAATAGAATGCAAAATTTTGTGTGTGTAAATGGAGTTTGTAACCTAAAATTTGCCTGTTTAAATTCTCTTTATTTGGGAATAAAGCCTAAATGGCAAAATCAAGGCCATAAAAGGCAATTTTAATATCATTTAAGGCTAACATAATGTTTCCTTGTTTTATTTCAAAGTGAAATCCATACAACTTATTTTCAGTGTTGCCTGTTCCCTTTTGTTAGGGAATTTAATTGAGGTTTCTGAATTCAGCTGGCTCCAACCTTGCTTTCTTTTTGGCCCTGGGCAGCTTACGATTTTTCTCATTTCCTATTCTCAGCCTTGGTTTAATCACTTTTAAAATGACAGCACTTGTGCTGGCCTAGTGTCAATTGCTTCGTGAAGGCCAAATGTAGTTCTTTTATACCCTTTGCTTCACTGGAAAACACCTCTTTATCATAAACAAGGGAAGGTAGAGAAAGGCCGTGTTGGGTCGAATCATCCATCTGGTGGAGTTCTTTCTCTCCCTGGCAGTGGGACCTGGGAGTGTTTTTAGGGAGAGGTTGGTGGTTTTCTTTCATTGTACGTCATAGTCTAGCAGGCAGATATGCCCTTGCTTATGGTTGTACTACTAACATATGTAGATATATTAACCATTACATAATCTTTGATGTTTCACCAAGAATGTATTGAATTACTACCCATTACATCAAATGACTTCATTTGGCACTGCGGGTCTCATTAAATCGTGTCAGGCTAGTCATAATTCAGTTTCAGTAGAAACAAAATACAGTTCTACCAGGGTAGGAGGATACCACACCATCCAGGAAACTAAATGGGGTGAGCCTGGGGGAACTTAACACCTGGGGACAGGGGTGGGGGTGGGGCGCTCAGACTGATGGAAGGAGTTGGGTTGCTCAAGGGCACAAGGAAGATCAGTGGGTGTGACAGTACCTACAAGGGAGGTGACCCCTGGGTTTTAGAGGTAATAGGTTAGCTGTCTCTAGGAGGCTGTGAACCCGCTGCCTGGTGCTTTTGGAAAGAAATTCCTGGGTAAATGGACCAGCAGCAATAAGTTATCTCTGAGAGTCCTCCCACTTCCAAAATTCAGAATCAAGAGAGTGCAGAAGTCATTCGTTGTGTGTACTTGTGTCTTTTCCCCTTCGTATTTCTCCACGCATGTGGAGAGGGTACTCACACTTCTTCACGGAATTTCCGCCCAGCAGGCTCACTGTTGGCCCAGGTGAACGCAATGTCTGTAACTTGGCGACCACACTACATAGCAACTCCGTTTAGAGTTATACGCTTACCCTGTTGCTGAAAAATTGTTTTCCTTTTCGTGGACAGGAAATTGGTTTTCAAAAATCCTCTAGAGCGCTATAAGGTGAGTCTGTTTTACTTAAGTTTTCCTTGTCACACCTGTACGGTTTACCTGAGTTATGAAGTGACAGAACAGATTTTCTATCACTGTTCATTGACATGTTAATTAGTCACCTGACACTTTAGCTAGAAAAGGTTCAGTGCAGTGGTTCTCAACCTTCCTAATGCTGCGACCCTTTAATACAGCTCCTCATGTTGTGGTGACCCCCAACCATAAAATTATTTTCGTTGCTACTTCATAACTGTAATGTTGCTACTGTCATGAATCGTAATGTAAATATCTGATATGCAGGATGTATTTAGGCGACCCCTGTGAAAGGGTCGTTCGACCCCCAAAGGGTTGAACCTGTTCTAGTGGATCATCATCAGTTCTGGGAAAGAACCTGTTTTTGTTTTCAAATTTCAAAATATATTTGTTTTTCTATAAAGTATATTATGAGGAAGAAGAGACCTATGGTTTAGAAAACTGGTTTGAGTATATGTAGGTCATTATATTCCCTGGGTTAGTGTCTCCCAAACATTACTCAGGTAGCTTAGGGATCTTGATAACATATTGATTTTGATTTAATAGATTCAGGGCAGGGCTCTGATTCTGCATTTCTGATCAGCTCCCAGGTAATACTGCTGGTCCACAGATCTAACTTTGAGTAGCGAGAACTAAAGGGATATAAATGCCTTTGAAAAGAAGATCTTTTAAAATGCTTTCTTTTTCCCTCTTTATTTTGGGGTGGCTTTGTATAAATAACATTATAACTCCATAATGCCAGGAGGTTACATTTAGATGCAGCATCTATTTTTGGGCATCTTCCTGATATTTCTGATGAATGAGGGGGTGGTTAATTGTATTCTAGTGGGGTTATAGCAGGAAATAAAAACCTAAATGAACCAAGTTTGTGATAAATAGGCTAATCACTTTTACAGCTTTGCGATTCTTGTCAGTCCTTCAAAGGCTGCTTCCTTCTGCGTCAGGAGGGAATGCCGCGTAATGGATAGCCTAACAGACACTTCTCAATTTGTCAGGAGTCTCACCATAGCTCCTGTAGGTGCCCAGGACTCAGGCCAAATGTCTGCATTCTCTCCCAGCCATTCTCTCTTTAGGAGGGAATTGAGGATGGGGAAAGGGGGAGGCGGGGAACCTGACGTTGGTGTATGTGTCGGGGCAACTACTTGTAGAATTACTGCACTACCCTGTGGCCATGGTTGCAAATTGCAACTTTCCTCCTGTCCTGGGGGTTGGGGATGGGGATCACAACTCAGCTCCAAGTGGGGCCAGTGGCAAGTGCCAGGCACCTCAGATGGGACCTTCCATCCCTGGCCTGCCAGGCACCCTCTCCGCAGCCCTGCCACAGAGCCTTAAGTCCATCAGATGGTCAGACTGAGCTGCAGTTTCATGTTTAATTTTCAGTCTTATTTCATTAGAAGAATATGTGCAGACAGGACTGATTATGTGAGCAAATATAACACAATTGACTTTGAATGTGCTGTGAGATTGGCAGGAAGTTTATTTACTTTATCTTCTTAATGAGCGTTTGTGTGTGGGCGCACGCACACACACACACACACATGCACCACACACACATCACACACACACACTTCCATTCTCTGAGACGGGCAGAGAAGACTGTTGCTAATAAGAGAGAGCCAGACTTGGTTTAAGCAGTTGTGACTCTTTCAGATTTGAAGACAGCTGGCTCTTCAGGAACACTGGTGACTGATTTAAAGCTTGCAGCCGTGGGACACAGGTGACCTGCAGAGGAAGTACTTGCAGTAGTTTGTAGCCCGTTGTTTGGGGCCGTACTTCTCATTTGTGCTTCCAGTGGCCATGATATTGCCTTGTACATCATAATCCAATATGTTATCTAATTGTATTTAGCCATTTCTTAGGATATGCAACATTATGTTCTACCGATGTAATTTTTCCTCAGATTGGGGACGGTTGCCCTCAAGTATGGAGGAAGGTTGGGCTCACAACAGTGTGTGGCTTTGGTTTGTACTGATGTCTTCAAATTCATGCATTTTCCTCACATTGGAGAAAACATTTTGTTGGCTATCAATGTCTGGTACAAAGACTGGAGTAGCCAGGTGGTTTGGACAACTCTTGCGGGGGGGGCGGGAAAGGGGGAAGGACTCTCTCAGGGCAGTGGTTTGCTCAGGTGCGTCATAAGGAAAATAAATCCCTTTTTTTTCTTTATGAAACAACAACAACTGGTGATGCTCAGGTAAATGCTGCACTCGGGTTACATTGTTCAGGCTTCTGGCCTTGATGGAGACGACAGCAGTCAGCATGGCCCTGCCTGCTCCCTTTCATGTCAGCCATGTTCGTGGCAGGAAGCCAGTTGGTTCCTTCCTCAGAGCTGCTGAGGTGGGGTGTGCCGTGGAGCTGAGGACTGTACTTCAGGCTGAGAGGCAGGCATCTTTACTGACCATGGACTCTGCACTGTACTGACATATAGTTGTAGCCATGGAGGATTCACCTGTTGGCAGGTATAGCTCTAGAGACCCTCTGAGTAAAATATATGAGCTGTCTGTCATAGACCACAGCATCAACAGTAATGGGAAGACCATACTACTCCAGTGAGCATCCATATGAAATAGCCTTCTCTTTTTGATGCAAAATCAAATGATTTACTACTTGACGGTAGTATACCAGTTGCACTCTAGCTGGGTAACTATCTAGGAGGAAGACTTTAGCTTGGCCTTTGCTGTCAGGGCTCAGGTTAGGGTGATGTAGGTGAAGTCCACGCTGTGCCTGAGCGCTGCTGACCAAATGCTGTGGGTGCTTGGAGCTGGGCTAGGTGTGTGCAGAGCCCGCTGAGTCTTCTGGCTGCTCAGCTGGTGCCACGTGGACTCTCCTACTTGTTTCTTTCCCTGAAGATCGGTCCTTCCCCAGAACATGCCACAGCCTCTTCTGAGGACGCCCCCTCTTAGGGCTGTCCTTTAGAGGGTTTGTCTTTTAGTATGTAGAGTTTGATCTTTCAGGATTAAACTGCAGAATGCCTATGGGGAAGCCAGTGAATTTTACCTACAGCCTCACTGCCCTTCCTTCCCCTTCCTTCAACTTGAATGAAAACTTCAAGGCTAAGTTAATAAGTTCTGAGTATGAAAATTAAATATTTATAGTGTAAAAAGGAAGTATAATGCTTAGGTTCTAACATTTAGGTAGATAATAACTTACATAAATTAATTTCTATTCTTTTCCTTACTCTCAACCTTCAGCAGGACAAAACAGTATTTAAAATCCTAAAATATTATATTTAATAATGCAAAATAGTATTGATGCTTTAAGCTGCTCTTTGTAACTTTCTTCCTCTAGATTTACAGGTTTCTGGGCTGAGATGAACAGCTATTTTTTTAAAAAAAATATGTTTTTATTGATTTCAGAGAGGAAGGGAAAGGGAGAGAGGAATAGGAACATCAGTGAGGAGAGAGAATCATTGATTGTCTGCCTCCTGCATGCCTCCCACTGGGGATGGAGCCCACAACCCAGGCATGTGGCCTGACTGGGAATAGCTGTGACCTCCTGGTTCCTAGGTCAGTGCTGAACCACTGATCCATGCTAGCCAGATGCCATGAACAACTATCAGCTGAGCCAGACAGAAGTGAATAGACGGCCTTTCTAGTTCTTGATGTGTTTGTACTTTAGCCTGTAACAGATTATTTCAGTTACTCTCTGTGGAGTTTTCACATGTTCTAATAGGGAACCTAATGAGTATGTAAAAGGGTGCTCTACCCAGTATGGAGTTTTCGGGAAGAGTTCTTGGAGGAAGTCACTTCTATTTTGCGTTTTAAAGGGTGGATCAGAGTTAGGCTGGGAGCAGGAGGGGTATGGTAGGTGAAATAATGTCGGCAAAGGCAAGCTGGTGAAAAACAAGCGTGTTGTGAACAATACAGTGACATGGGTAGGTGCAGGTCTGGACCGAGATGAGTCTGGGAGGTGGAGGCCAGGGGTTAGGCCTCAGAGAGCCCTGCATGGCGTTTCAATGAGCGTGAACATTTTCTAGGAGCGATGCCTGCTGTTGAGGGCTCTGAGCAGATGAACACAGTGGTCGCATTTGCATTTTATTATTTTTAGAAGGCATTTTATGTGGATATAATCTGTTGGCTGGAGGATCAGAAGGGCAGGCAGGGATCGATGGTGCTTAGCCCAGGCCAGTGAGGATGGGGAGGAGGGGAAGTGTTTAGGGGATGACATTTGCAGAATTTGCTGATTGACAGGGTGGGGGGAATGAGAGATGATAATGGGCCAAAGATGCTTTTAGAATATTCAGCTTGTGGGATGAGGTAGGCAGTATAGGAGGAGGAAGAGGAGGAGGTGGAGGAGTGGGGAAAGATGAAGTGTTTGGATTTAAATATGTTACCTTTGAAGCGCCTGTGGGCCGTCCAGGTGAAACTGCCTGCAGAAAGTTTGCTGCACGAAAATGGCATTTAGGGAGGAGGTTAGGACAGAAATAAAGGTTTGGGAGCTATCAACATACAGATGCTGATGACAGCTGTGAAACTGGATACGATTATCCAGGAAGAGTGAGCAGAGAATGAGAAGGAGGCTGAGGACACTGGGAGGGCAGTGAGGGGAAAGGAGTTGATGAAGGAATTTGAAAAGAAATCGTCAGGGAGGTGGAGACCATGAGAGTGGCGTCCGTGGTCAGTGGCTTCAGGGCAGTCAGCTGACATGGGAAGGTCAGGTGGCCCGTGGAGTCGGCAGTGTTGGCAGTGGGGGTGAAAGAATGAATGGGAAGTGGGGGTGTGGAGACTCTGTTCTCACTCTTGAGGGGAAAGGTGGGCAGACAGATGGAGGAAGGTCTCAGAGAAGGAAGTGGGTGGGCCAGGCCCAGAATTAGAGGGAGAGAGAGCATGTGGGTGGTTGGATGTAGACATGCTGGGTAGTGGAGACTTTTAGAAAACATCTGAGAGAGGCCTGGCCCATGTGGCTTAGTTGGTTGGGCATTCTCTCGTGCACGGAAAGGTTGCGGGTTTGATTTCCGGTCACAGCACATGCCCAGGTTGCGGGTTCGATACGCCATAGGCAGGAGGCAGCGGATCCATGTTTCACATCAATGTTTCTTTCTCCCTCTCCCTTCTTCTTTCTCTAAAATGCAATAAAAATATATTTTAAAAAATCTGTGAGAAATGGAAGCTTCAGAGAGTGGAACCACAGAGAAGAGGATAGCCTCAAATATTAGCCTCTGAAATGTCAATGATTGGTGTTTTCATAGATCTTTCTGAATCAGTGACTAATGAATGGAAAAATCTGCGTAAATGACTGTAGCATAAATTTATGTCATACCATCCATAATTTAATTAGTGTCTTTATAGAAGTAGCTTTGATTCAGAAGTAACTGGGTGAGGCTACAGTGCCAGGAAAAGTTAGTGAACTTTTCTAACTGTGGACTATTTAAGTGGATTTTTAAAAAATTGTTTTCAGACACACAAGACTGACTCACGCCCTGTCCTTTAATGGCAGTAACTCCTTCAAAGGGCCCTTAGCCCATCTGGCAGTTAACCAGTCCTCAGACTCACACTGTCCCTGTGAGCTACTACCATTACCGTCCTGACTATGACTCACGTGACTGAGTTGGTCGAGCATCGACCCATGCACTGAGAGGTGGCAGGTTCCAGTCCTGGCAGGTCACAGGCCTGGGTTGTGGGCTGGATCCATAGAATGGGTTGTGCAGGCAGCAGGGTTTCTTGTATGTAAGGAAGTGTAGTGAGCCCTTTCCCAGTACCATGTCTCATTTAATCTGCAGAACCTGGGAGGCAGGTCCTGTTTGTCCACAGGTTTTAGAGGAGGAAACAAAAGTGCCAAGCAACTTGCACAAAGACCCACAGCTAGTTTGTGCTCAGGCAGTCAGTCTGCTCCGGAGTCCTCACACGTGGTGGGAAGTCTGTCTCCCTGATGGAGCTGTGTGTGTGTGTGTGTGTGTGGTCTACAGCAGGTACAGTGAGGTATGTATGGAAAAATACCTTGACATCTTGAGGTTTACTTTGGGCTTTTAAAAATGTATTTTATTGATTTTTAGAGAGAGAGGAAGGGCGGGGGATAGAGAGTTAGAAACATGGATGAGAAAACAAGTCATCTATCGACTGCCTCCTGCACGCCCCCTACTGGGGAATGGCAGGCAACCTTGGCATGTGCCCTGACTGAGCATTGAACCAGTGACCTCTTGGTTCCTGAGTTGTTGCGGGTCAACACTCCACTACTGAACCACACCGGCTGAACTACTTGGGGCTTTTTAACTTAGAATGAATGTTATAGAGTGTTTAGATTATTCTGTACTTTGGACTAATGGAATTTGTATTAAACCGGCTTTACTGTGCAAGGATTGTCTGTAATTCATTGTAATTTAGGTACTGCTTTTTGTCAGTATTTAAAATGTATAAAATGTTCATATATACACTGTATATATCTTCTGTTAATTATTTGTATACTCATAAAATCATTAATTTGTCAAGTATTAATATGTGAAGAAAATGGTAATAACTGTTTATTATAGCTGGTCAGATCTATCATAATACCTAAGTATAACTTTATTAATAACAATAATAATGGTTCAGCAATAAAATTAGGACAACTAATTTTACCTCTGAGAGTAATCTGACATTGTGATTCTTTTTCATGTAGATTATTTTGCGGTTTTGGTTTTGTTTTGTTTTCTACATAAAAACCAACTGTGTCTTCTAGCTCTCTGACTGATTCTATAAAAAATGTTTATTTGCCCACCTGGTGTGGCTCAATGGTTGAGCATCGATTTATGAACCAGGAGTTCATGGTTTGATTCCCAGTCAGGGCACATGCCCAGGTTGTGGGCTTGATCCCCAGTGGGGGGTGTGCAGGAGGCAGCTTGGTCAGGGATTCTCTCTCATCAATGATGTTTCTATCTCTCTCTCTTTCTCTC
Organism: Murina feae; assembly: GCA_004026665.1. Classification (NCBI taxonomy): domain Eukaryota; kingdom Metazoa; phylum Chordata; class Mammalia; order Chiroptera; family Vespertilionidae; genus Murina; species Murina feae. The sequence goes on along the minus strand of PVJC01017482.1, from coordinate 5,308 downwards.
TGAAATCAATAAAAAATATATATTTTTAAAAGTGTTTCTTTGATGACATGGAAAGAGTACATGGGCTTAATTTATGTCATGAGATATTTGGGTGAAGCAAATTTAACATATTATTGGTTTAAGGAACTGTGACATATTGAAACCCATTACAAGAATAACTTTAAATGTCGTCTTTAAAAATTCTTGAGAATAAGACATTTCAAGGTAGGTTAAAAAGACACCATTTGATAACGGGAAGGGGAAGGCGCTGGTGGACAGCATGCAGGGGGTTTAAATGCTGACTGTGAGATTTACTAGGCGTTACCTTACACAGGCAACCTAACAACTCTGAGCCTCAGTTTCCTTAGGTGTAAAGTGGACATGTAATGCCTATGCCACTGATTTGATATGAACACTAACTGAGATAATACAAATAGCTTGGCCCATAGTAGGGCCTCTGTATATGGTACTTTATTATTAATTCTTCTTTCCCTTTGCATGGCTTCCTTCATGTAATTATATTCAGTGCTTATGTCCATTATGTTGTTTAAAGCATATTCAGAGGTAAATGTGAGTCACTTTTCCAGTTTGTAAAAACTTTTTTAAAAATGGACATCTTTTTTCTGCAGCCTGGTCTTGCATTTATTTAATGACTATGGCAGATGAGTATGGAGGATGGTCCAATATTTTCTTCTGTTTTGCACAAGGATTCTTCTTAATGACTTCACAAACCTCCTTAGTACTGCTATAACGAGCCCTATGCATTGTAGGTGCTAAGAACTATTAAAAATTATCACATGTATTTTAATGAAAACAGTACTTGAAAATTGGTGACGCCATTATATATATTTTATTTTTGTTAATCGTCACCAGAGGATATTTTTTGTTCATTGCTTTTCAAGAGAGAAAGCGAAAGGGAGGGAGGGGGGAAGACAGGGAAAAAGAGAAACAAAGAAAGAGAAATGTCCATGTGAGAGAGACAACACAGGTACTGTGCCCTCGATGGGGGATCGACCCCAAGACACCTAAGTGTGTGGCCAACACTCTGCCCACTGAGAAACACTGGCCAGAGCAGCATTATATTATTACATTTTTTAGTTTAGGGGAACTTAAGAGCAGTGACTTTTAATCGCTCAAATGAGAACATTCTGGTAACTCTTTTCTGGCAAGGCCAAACCGAGGCCTCTCCTCTCTCAGATGCATGGCTGTACCTTGACCTCGTATCTCCGCTCTGGTCCATGTTCATATGCTTACTCCTCAGTTCCTGGACTTAGAATGAACTCAGATTTTCCAGTTGGGTGACAGCCCACTGTGGTCCCAGTACAGTAACCTAAGTCACGGATGCATTGTTTCTGTAGACTTCAGATGTGGGTGCTTTCCGTGGTTTTGATTCCCTTCTCCTGTCACTGTGTTAATTGCTGATGCAGAACACAGGATATCTTCACAGCAAATCACTTGATTCTGGCGCACCTGGAGATGAGCCATGACATACGTGTTTCATGCTGAATTGTGGAGTCAACATCCCCAGACGGTTATTTAGGACATCTGTCAGATACCTTAAAGCCACAAGGGGGTTAAATGTTAGGATTGCAGTTTGTGCAGATTGCAGTTTTCTCAGGCGATGCTGTGTAATAACCCCCAGACCTCAGAGGCTTACCATTTCAAAGTGTAGTTCTTGTCCATGTTACACGGTAGTTGAAGTCAGCTGTGCTCTGGTGTCTTTTTTGTTTGAGGGCCCAGGCTGACGGAGTGCACCTTTTTGGAATATGCCATCCTCTTGGTGGAGGGATAAAAGGAGCCAGATGTCTTATGGCTCCCATTTCATTGGCCTAATAAGTCACAAGGCCAAGCATGACCAGAGTAAGGTAAGGAAATAGCCTCCTTTCACAAAACAGTACTGCGAGTCACTGGTGGCCAGCAGGATGCATTATCCTCCCAAATGGAGGGCAGTGAAAAGTAATGGTGTACTGTGTACTGTGCAGCTAATCAGTATTTTTAAACAAAAGAAAAATAGCAAAGTTTACAAAATAGCCTGTAGAACTGTCTGGTAGGATGATCTTTTATGTTATAGAACTAGAGGCCCAGTGCACAAAAATTTGTGCACTCAGGGGTGGGGGGGTCCTTCAGCCCAGCCTGTGCCCTCTCACAGTCTGGGGCCCCTCAGGGGATGTCCATCTGCGGGCGTGCCTGACCAGCCTAGGTGAGGGGCAGAGGGCTGTTTCAGGCTGCCCACAGCCCCTTCAGGATTCAGGTCCCTACTGGGGTGCCTGGCTGGAAACAGGTATCTGCAATTTATTTAACTTCTATAATTGAAACTTTGTTGCCTTGATCCTGTGCTTGAAGCCTGGGTTGCCCCTGGCAACCCAAGGTCCCAGCCCGACAGATATCTGGGGTTTGTTTATCTTCTATCATTGAAACTTTGTAGCCTTGAGTAGAGCTCAGGGCCCACAGGGCCCTGGTTTCCTCCATTGCCCAGGGCAGTTCCAGCTCTGTGGCCACTGCCATCGTAGTTGAGTTAATTTGCATATCTTCTCCTGATTGGCTTGTCGGCAAGGCTTGTGGGTATAGCAGAGTGAGGGTCAGTTTGCATATTACTCTTTTATTAGATTAGATAGTTCTGCTATTGGCCAGTAGCTTTCTTTCTACTGAATTTATCATCTGTTTTGAATTTTCGTTGCAAAAATGGGGGATTGATGAAAAGTTTCCATGGCATGTAGACTTACAACATTAGGGAAATAGTTTTTAAAAGTATGTGTGTATTTAATGTTTCATCTCTAAATAATTATTACGTCCTGAGTCTTAAAATAATAACTTGACTTTGCTTGTCACTGACTAATTAGAACCAAATTATGAATAAAGAGCAAAATCTATACATATATTGGAAGGGAATCATGCAACAAATTACCTGCTTTGCAGAAAAATAGCTTCTATTAAAGTTTTCTTTAACTAAACCTTCCCTTATAACTTGAACCCAGTTTCAGTTTTTGAAAGAATCTAAACAACAAAAGAAGATGTGGGGACCTATAGATACATAGGAATGATAACTGACTGTTAAAATGAATGAATGAATATGTTAGTTTATTTTGAGGTCCTGAGAGAGAGTGCAAAAGGAGTTTCCTGGAACTTAGCAGGATCTCAGAGTTTAGTTTTACCCTTAGCCCGCTTTACGCCTATGGATTTTAGAGTAGCAGGGTCTGTGTTCAGGTCTTCAGAAAAGTAATAAAATAATCCTTTCCTGAAACATAGAACAATATTCATTTTTGTGAATGTTTGGTTTGTATTACTTAGAAAGAAGCACGTCCAATATTGTTGGAATAATACCACTTTTTTTTTGTTAATTCTAAAGAAATTGATAAACAGTCCACCACAATACTGTGAAGTGCTTAATGTTGTTTCAGATCTCTAGGAGACTGGACCAAAGTAAAATGTGAACTAAATAAGTGAAAATGTAGTCACCACTCTAGTTTGTATGAGCATCACAGTGCAATATTTTGAACTGATTGCAACTGCTGTAAAGCCGCAATCACTCTGAAGAAAAACCCTTAAAGGAAAATGAAAACTTGAGAAGATAGTGTTCTTTAGGGTCTAACAGAAGATCTTTTGTGGCTTCAAACTCTTTTCTAATTCTCATCACTTACCCTCTGGGCTATATTAACAAAAGTATCTTTTCCTCCGCATTTTCTATAATTGTGTATATACCAGGAAGCATTTTTCTTAGCCAAATGTCCTAGATAGTTTTAAAAATGCCAAAGTAAATTATGAATTTTATATTCTCATTAGTCAGGCTGAGATTAATGACATTAAAAGAGCAATATTTTTAGTTGCTAATAATTACTGAGTGATGGAAGCATGAATCATTGATATTTTTTACATTTTATTTTGTATATTGATCTTGCACTCTGCAATCTTGCTGAATGTACTTGTTAGTCTGAATAATTGTGAGAGAGAGTGTGTGTGTGCATTGCCTAAGATTTTATATATACAAGAACTTGTCATCTGTGCATAGAGAGAGTTTTGCTTTCTCCTTTCCAATCTGGATATCGTTTCTTCTTCTTGCCCAATTGGCCTGTTAGAACCCCTGAATAATGTTGAATAGCAGTGATAAGGGTGGATGAATATCCTTTGTTAGTTCGTGGTCTTGGAGGAAAGCTTCCAGTCATGTACTTTAATAATGATATCTATGGTTTTTCATAGGTTTTTATCAGGTTGATGAGGTCCTTTTCTGTTTCTAGTTTGTTGAGTTTTTGTTTTGTTTTTATCATGAAAAGAGTATTAGATTTTGTCAAAGGCTTTTTCTGCATCTGTTAAGATGGTCATGTGGATTTTGCCCTTTATTCTATTGAAATGGCTTATTACATTGACTGATTTTTGTATGTTGAACCAGCCTTGCATTCCTTGAATATCTTCACCTCATCATGGTGTATAATCCATTTGTACATTGCTAGATTCATTTTGCTGGTACTTTGTTGAATGACTTCTTTTGAAAACTGACTTTTTCTAAATTTTTTCCTTTGCTGTTGGAAGCTCAGGAACACTGGAGAGAAAAACAAAGGCACCTGACTTTCCCAGGACTTCCCCATGGAAATACAGAAGCTTCATTTCTTCATATATTCTGAATGACTGACCTTTAAGTGATAATCAAATTTCAAAATTCCCACATAATGTTATTTATTATATGACATTCAGATTTTAGGTCTTGGTCTGTGCACATTACTCAGGGTTTAATTATTAATTTAATTTAATTTATTTTTTACTAGAGGCCTAGTGCACAAATTCGTGCATGGGTGGGGTCCCTCAGCCTGGTCATTGATTGGGGCAGATATGGGCCGTCTCACCTAGTCCTGATTAGAGCCATTGGGGCCGGCTGGCTGGGAGGAGGGACTGTGGGAGGTTGGCCAGCTGCGGGAGATTGGCTGTGGGAGTGCACTGACCACCAGGGGGCAGCTCCTGTGTTGAGCATCTGCCCCCTGGTGGTCAGTGTGTCACAGTGACCGTTCGACTGGTCATTCAGTCAACAGGTTGTAATTATCGCTTAGGCTTTTATATATATAGATTAGCTTCCTAATTAGTAGACAGGATTATAAGAAGCAAATAAAATATGGTATGTGAATATACTCATATTACATGATGGTAAGATATAATTGTTTATATTTGTATAATCATGTTAACATAATTATTTAGCACAGTGGTCACAATTCAAATACATTCTGGGCCAAGAAGGAGTAACCTAAGTGGATATGATGAGGCTTGTAGCCAGTTGGAAGATCCAAAACCTTGCTTCACTGCATTCAAATTCAAAGTAAAAAAAAAAAAAAAAAAAAAAAAAAAA
>PVJC01017481.1:0-32430 GCA_004026665.1 Murina feae | reverse complement strand
CCCTGCCGCCTCTTTCCCGCTCCCCGATGCCCCGCAAAGGGCCTGGGAAGCCCACCAAGCAGGCCGCTAACCCCCTGCCGCCTCTTACCTGCTTCCCGGTGCCCTCCAATCCTGCCCCCTCTTTCCCACTCACGGGTCCTGGGTCCTGCACTGTCCCGCCCTGCAGCCGCTCTGTGCACTTGGGGGTCCCTCAGCCCGGCCTGTGCCCTCTCACAGTCTGAGACCCCTCGGGGGATGTCCACCTGCTGGCGTGCCTGACCAGTCTGGGTGAGGGGCTTTAAGGCTGCCCACAGCTCCCATTGACCCAATGTCCCAGCAAGGCCGGCTGGATGCAGGTTTATCTCCTATAATTGATGCTGTTCCTTTAAGGCGAGGCCTTTTACTAAGGAAGCCTCCTCTGCCTCACCTCGGGGCTTCTATAATGAAACAATTGTTACACTTAATTGTTGCAAATGTGTGTTTTGCTTCAGGCCAAAGGCTAAGGAGCCAGCGAGCAGGTAGTTTCCCTTTCGCTCCTGCTGCAACGGAGGCTGCCTAAACGTTTACTCAGGTCCGTGAGTGGCGGCCGCCATGTTGGCTGGGCTAATTTGCATACAGTTGCTCTGATTGGCTGTGGGCGTCCTGGAGAAATGGTTTATTTTACTATTCCGCTTTTATTAGTTTAGAGATTATATATATATATATATATATATATATATATATATATATATATATATATATATATATTCAGAGACGGGGAGAAACATCAATGATGAGAGAGAATCATCCATTAGCTGCCTTCTGCACACCCTTTACTGGGGATCCTGCCTGCAACCCAGGCATATGCCCTTAACTAGAATTGAACCTGGGACCCTTCAGTCCACAGGCCACCACTTTATCTACTAAGCCAAACCAGCTAGGGCTGGATGCTCTCTAATTGAGCCATCCCTGCCTCAGCTGAGAATCACGGTTCCATCACGTCTGTGAAAATGAGTCATTTTGCTAACATCATCCAGATATATATTTAAAAACTTGGAAATAGCAAATCATGACTTCACTCCAGGGGACCATTGCTCCTTGAATTGTGTCATACAGGCAGAGTCAGCATCGCCTAGGAGCTTTTTAGAAATGTGCATCCTCCTGCCCCTCTCCCCCCAAAGGGCTACTGGATCAGGAACTGTGTTTTCAAGCTCTCCAGGTGACATACATCAGGTGACATACATGCTGAAGTGTGAGAACCACTGACCTAGAGAATTTACAAGCAGGGAGTAATATCTCTCCCACCACCATACAACAGATGATTTAGTACCTAGATCTTGGTGTGTGTGTGTGTGTGTGTGTGTGTGTATACTATTTTAGAATAAATTTTATTGATTTTTTTACAGAGGAAGGGAGAGGGATAGTTAGAAACATCGATGAGAGAGAAACATCGATTAGCTGCCTCCTGCACACCTCCTACTGGGGATGTTCCTGCAACCAAGGTACATGCCCTTGACCAGAATCGAACCTGGGACCTTTCAGTCCGCAGGCTGATACTCTATCCACTGAGCCAAACCAGCCAGGGCTAGATCTTGGTTTCTAAATATGGTCCTCCACTAAGTCTATCCAAGGTTGTCTATTCTTGTAACTTTTCTGTAAATTTGACATATCAAAAAAAAACCAAAAAACTCCAATTGAAAAAGATAGATAACCTAAAACAAAAAAAAAATCACACTGTTCTCTCCAAAACTGAGGATATGGAACTCAAGAGTGAGTGTATTTATTATAATCTCCAAAATAATTTCAGTTGGTACAACTGCTTCTTTAAACCATATCACTGTCAGGCTCAGAATTTTATTACAACAAGGCAATTCACAAAAACACTTGTAAGCAACAAAACATGCTTAATATTTCTTTGAGAAGGTCTCCTTCACATGTGTACAGCATTATGGGGTGTGACACAGAAACGGTGACAAGTTGACCTCCCGTGCCCACGCACCGCACCCCTCGTCTGGTTAGACTTCTCACATCTGTGAAAGGCTAACCAAGCCTTTCACATCGCAAAGTAAAAGTCGTCATGGTGCATGCAAACTGTTTTCGTCTTAGATCTTCAAGGATGTCCTAGGTCATTCCTTAGGAAAGTAAAACTAGACACAATTTCAAGGGGAAAACAAGCTGCTTAGACTTCTTGCTTTTATACTGTACACTTCAACTATGCGTTGTTTCTTAAAGACTTTAAAATTTTTATGTTTCATTTTGAAAGTATCTGTGGGGACAAAAGTAGAAAATATTGGTCAGTATGTTAGTTCTCCAGAAATCACAGATTTCTGGATAAATACATGTAGCCAGCACTAAACATTTCTTACTATGAAGTGCACATAGGTTGGGAAGGAACTTTAATAGTTTGGACTGTAATTTTCATGCCTTAAAATAGTATTTTTCTTTATTCTTTTAATAGTACTAAACTATTCCTTTTTAAAAATCTATATCCATTTTATAGGTATTCGTTTCACTGTGAATTTTCAACACCTCAGCCTGAACTTATTTATGAAAATAAAATCTAACGTCTATAACATCAGCTTGTTATACTGGGGAGGAGAGGGGTAACCATACACTTACTATACCTTGTATTAACAATAAACCTTCTCACAGAGAAGAAAATACTTTAAATACCTTACATCATATTTACAACGATAAAATTCACATTTCATGCTTTAGTGAGACACTTCAATCATCCCTACAATAGACAGTCCTCATAGTTCACTGGACTGCAGCCCTTCAGCCTGCCGTGTGCAGGTGTAACGCTCTGCTCCAGATGTTCTGAAAAGAGCAAAACTTGGCCGTCTTCCTGTGAAGCAGGAAACTGAGGATAGATCTCTGCAATCAAGTTCTGACCCAAATCCACCTCTACAGATGCAACTGAGTTTCAGGCCTCTGGAGCCATGTGAATCAGCTTGATTGTTTGAAACGTGATCAAAGCCCAGATGTTCCTCATGGGAGTCCCGGGACAAAAAACAGCCCTTCTGAGCACAGCTCAATACATGCTTCACCACGTGTCTGTTGCATAGGATTTGTGAACTTCCAGACACAGCTGTACTCCTTTCCTTAGCTACTATATACACTTTTCTGATAAGTTCAGTGTTTCAGTGGGGAATGTGACTTGCAGGGAGCTGCCCTTGGGGGCGGGCCCAGCACTGCCCCCAACCTCGTCCACCAGTAAGACACTCTCTGAGTCCTGCCCTTGCGAGGAGTCCGAGGTCTCTGATATTCGCAAAGTCCTCAGGGAGGTGGTATCTGCGGGAGGCAGGCTCATGCCCGGCACACCCGGCAGCAAGTTCCTGCCTGCCAGGCCCGTGTCGCCGAGGTCAGGCATGTACAGGAGAGTCTGTGACGTGCTGCTGACCTCCTTCAGCTCCCGGGACAGGAAGGAGCGTGAGTGGCCGGACAGGGCGGAGGATGTCCGTCTGCTGTCCGAGCAGTGCTGCCCGGAGGGGTCTCTGCCGGACCCGCCGATGCGGCAGAAGAGGCACTTGATCTTCTCCATGGCTTTGCTGAGCACTGTCTTCCGCAGGAGGATGTAGATCCAGGGGTCCAGGATGGGGTTCACAGAGGCGATTCGGATGGCCTGCAAGTCTGGGTTTTTGCTGATCTCTCGCACTGTGTGCGGCTGATATAACTGGTTGATGAACACTCGCACCTGCACAAATAAATGGCCATGATCAGATTTTGTTTTTTGTCAGCCGGGGAAACGTTTGCTGCAGCATTTAGCAACATCAGGTAGCTGCCCTCTTTTCTGGTAGTAAGTACCGGGGAAAGAGCAGCAGAGGCCTCAGAAAAACCACTGGCTGTGCAATTACAATTACGTTTCCAGTTAGTGCAACTTGGAATATTTTTGTAACATGCCTTTCCTAGATCAAAGATGTCATAAGAATGCAACATGTGAACAGGTGACAGTGCATAAAGTTCCCTTGAAAAGCATTTTATTAATTTATGAGTGCTTTTAAGGTTTGGTAATGCTAATGAAGTACGTTTTTTAAAAAATGTTTATGTATTGATTTTAGAGAAGCAGAGGAAGGTAGAGAGAGAGAGAGAGTGTGTGTGTGAGAGAGAGATCTGTTTGTTGTTCCACTTAATATTTATGCATTCATCGATTGACTCCTGCATGTGCCCTGACTGGGGACTGAACCTGCAACTTTAGGATCCCACAGCCTTGGTGTGTTGGGACGATGCTCTAATCAACTGAGCCACATGGCTAGGGCAGGAATTTTTTTTTTTTTCTCCAATAGCCTTTTATTATCCTTATTCTAGCTGCCATTTATATTGAAGTGAAACTCATTTTGGAAGTCAGCTAACCATCTAGTCATCACAGACAAGCCCAGGGATTCCTGTATTTTAGAGTCTAGAAAGAATCTGCTGTAACTGTTGAGCCAATGTCTGAACCAGCTGTCATCCAGAATGACCAGAGAAGTTATTTTTTTTCTATGAGTCTGTTCCCCAGTCATGATAAACTCCTCCTCTAACAACCCATTCCAGTCTTTGCCATAACTGCATTTGTCACCTGGATTACTGCATCAGCCATGAAACTAGAGTTCCCACCACCAAAAGCTCTCTCAAATTCATCCTGCAGACTGCCACCAGAAGATGAATGCCAGTCTGATCATGCTACGCAGTACCCTGTGGCTTTCCAACTCTTGCTTTGCTGTGCAACTCTGCTCAGTGACCCCACCCTGAAACTCCAGTCAGAATCCTGCCTTTGTGCCTGTCCTGCATGTCAGCTGTGAAATAGCCAAGAGCTAAAAGAACACTCTGGACACATCAGTAGGGATGATGGGTCGTTCTAGGGCAGATTGAGCTGTTGAGGGGAAGAAGCAGGTGGGCCAGCCCACATACCCACAGGCCAGGTGTGGCTTAAATGAAAGAAACACGAGACCCTAACAACCTGCTTGCTGTTTGGAGCCTTATTTTTGGCAGTTAGAAAACGTTGCTCTAACTATAATCACTTATTTACTCACTGTTTTGGGGGGTATTTTCATTCCAGAATGTAGAGTTCTTTCTTTCTTTCTTTTAAATTTATTGATTTTTTTTACAGAGAGGAAGGGAGAGGGATAGAGAATCAGAAACATCGATCAGCTGCCTCCTGCACTCCCTGCTGGGGATGTGCCCACAACCAAGGTACATGCCCTTGACCAGAATCGAATCTGGGACCCTTGAATCCGCAGGCTGACGCTCTATCCACTGAGCCAAACCGGTTAGGGCTGTAAAGTTCTTTCTGATTAAAGTACACAGTCTTGTGGGACAAAGCCACTTGGTTTCTTCCCACCACAGTCTCTATTGAGGTTCTCAGCTGTGTCTGGACAGATTCACCTCCCTTACATCTATGGGCCTTTTCCTGTATGAAATGTTGCTGAGATTTAGAGGAACTTATCCAGGTCTCCACTCTGTTGGTGGCCAACTCTGGTTTGGGCCCCAGGTCTCCAGATAACTGACCTCCATGTTGCTTTTTCTGGGTTGGCTTTCTGTTTAACAATTATTTCCCAGCACTTGAATTATTTCTAAAAAGAATGGGGTTTACATTTTACTCATATCATATACTACTGTTCCTAAAAAGAAAAATGGATTAAATTAGGGACGCTCTGGGTGTACACAGACTCCAGGAAAAAGGACCTATGGCAGGGTTTATAGAACTTGAGACTTTCAGCCTCTAGGTGGCAGTGTTGTTCCACTTGGGACGTTTTCGTCCCACAGAACATTCCTGGGAAGCATTTTGCACAGCCAACTCTCAAGACTTTTCAGAACAGAATTTTGGTGAAGTCTGAATTTAGCATTTCTGATATTTTAAACATTTAAATGTTTGGTTGCTGGTTTCTTCTCCCACTACGACCTCAAAGAAAACATGGTTACTAAATGAAAGGCAGTTAAAATGGATATAAAAGGAATGAAATTTGTAGCTATTTAAGGGAATGCATTAGGGGTTAGCATTTTATTTTTAAATTTCTACGATCTTTTAGAAAGATCAGAATTTTGTAAAAAAAAATTTAATAATGGGCTTTCATAATCAAAGGTGATGATAGGCAAAAGAAAAAATCATTTCTAAGCCTCATTTCATCCACAGCAGTAATTTTGACTACTGTAGAAGAAATGAAAGGAAGTCCAATTTTTTTTTAATAGGAGAAAATATATACTAATTTATTAATATTTTTATGTGCACAGGCATTCACAAAAAAAAAAAAGTAACTAAAAGAGCTTATGTATCCTTTTTAACAAAGAAAAGAGGGTGGGTTTGTGCTTCCAGAGAAGTCTCATGTGGGGCAGTAACTAGGGGATATATGTGGAACTAATGGAAGATAAGAGGTTTTTTAAGGAAGGTTTATGCAGGCTCATCTTGGGGCTGGCTGGCTCTGTCTCCCGTGATAAGGGTCACTCTACTCACCCTGGTCTGGGAGGGAGGGGGGACTCTATGCCACCTTCAAGAAGGGAAATTCATGCCATGCTTTTAGTCAGATAAAGGCAGGAAACAAGGAAGCCCAATTTTAGAGTTCCAGTGCGGGGGATAGTGTGTGTGTGTGTGAAGCTTACCATGAAGAACAAGGCACTGAGCCTGGCCATTTAACATTGTTTCAGTAAGGGGGGTGGAGGGGTTAACGAGTGGGAAAAGATAAACAGAAAAAGCAAAACACCAAATTCAGGTTAAGAACATTCTCAAAAGTCCATTAAGTTATTTTAAAAGAACACGAATGAGTTTGTCTTTGCAGCATGTTCCCAATGAGACTGACTTGAGGTACAAGAGACAAAAACCAACACAAACTCCATGACACTCAAAAGCTATAGCAATGTCTGCCTCACTTTCAAGGCTACTTGATTTGCTCTTCCCAAAGGGGGAAATCCCAAATTAAGATGGGAATATTCACAGTGTCACGTGGGTAGGTGAAAGCACTTTACTGGAATTTTCTCTCATCAGGCCATATATTTATTAACACAAATAAACATGTTCAGGCAGTTTTCAGTGTTGGAAGCGTGTGCTGCTGATAAAAACAGAACCTCTGAGTCAGGAGGGAAAAACACCATAAAAAAAAATTCACCGAATACAAACAAACATACATAATCTCTTGCAACTTTACAAGTTAGCCTGTTTCTTAGTAGCTGCAGATTCGTGCATGTAGTTAATTGTTACTATTGGCATACCTTACAATATCCTCAACTTCCTAAAGATGACTACAGTTTAGGGTGAAGGAGAAAATATGACACATTCAATGGAATATGTGACTACAGCAAAGTTATGAGGAGGCTGTTTGCTATAGAAGGTAAATGCCCGAGCATTGGAATCAAACAAACCTCTATTCTGACTCTGCTCCTCCTAATTTACGTACAAATTATGAAAGCACTTAGTAAAAATGGCCAACAGTCGAGCTGGTGTGGCTTGGTGGTTGAGCACTGATCCATGAACCAAGTGAACACCAGTTCGATTCCATATCAGGGCACACGCCCGGGTTGTAGGCTCAATCCCTACTGGGGGGCGAGCAGGAGGCAGCTGATGGATGTTTCTCTCTTATTGATATTTCTATCTATATCCCTTTCCTCTAAAGCAATAAAATATATTAAAAGTGGCTAATATATATCTGTTGGCTCTTCTCACTCTTTTGGTAACCCATATGTAGAAGCTTGGCCACTGTGGGACCTACCAGTAATTTGAAAACTGCAGCTTAGATGTAGCTTTTGGGTACAGCTAATGACACGTATCAAAAACATGTACTTCCTGTTTCAGAAGCACCTGTTGGCAGGGGATGTCTAATTGAAAAAGAACGCTCAAGTCTTGATTGAACCAATTTTTAGTCATCGACTGTCAAGGTAGAAATGCTTTCCAATAAAGGACAAGATTCCGTCGGTGGATCTGTGCATGTGTCTACTTGTTTGTGCCAGGCACGTGGAAGGAATGTCCCATGTGTGCTCAGCTATCCCACTGCCTTGTGAAGAGCCCTGCATTGATACAGCTGTTTCTAGAAATTATTACCTTTTTTTTTTTTTTTTTTTTTTTAGTGACAAAAACCCACTTTACATAAAGAATAATGAAAAGAGTCCCTGCCTGGGTGGCCAGAGCTCAGTTCTCCTTCCTTTTGGGTCACTCGCTGGCCACATACTGCAGGCAGATTGCGTAATCCTACAGGCAGGCTCTACACCAAAACTTTATTTCAGCATTATACTAGGAGTCTATCGGGATCACTCCTCTTCTGGGGGAAATAAACCTTGTAGATGTTCAATAAAACCCAGCCTACACAGGCGGCACAGCATGGTGGGAAGAACCTTAGAGAGGGACTCACCCATCACCACCCAGTTAGCTGCGTAAAAATGTAAATTCTTCGTAGGCAGTTGAGGAAACAGGTGCAGAGAGAGTGAAAATGTTGGCCAGCCCTGAATTGTAGAGCTTTTGTCAATGAAATGCCGGATGCAGTCTTCGAGGTACAAGTCCTGGGTCTGCAATGTGAGGCTATAACTAAAAAACTGCTTTGAGGAATTGTTATTTAAAAAAAAAAAAAAAAAAAACTCAGCTCAATTTATTTGAAAAAAAAAAAAAATCCTCAATTCCTTCAGGTTCTGCTGTGATCACAACCAAATCTATGGGCCTCTTGGACGTAGAGATGGGAATTTTACTCAAGTGAAAGAAATCCCAGTAGGTGTTTTATGACTCTACTTCCTGTTTGCCTCAGGAAACAAGTGTATCTCTCTGTGTAGTTCCCATCTGCCCTAACAATCAGGAACACTCACAGGACACTATTTCCTAAAGACCTACATTTCAGGCAGAAGACTAACCAGATTGGCCGTGCTACCCTCACAGATGAATACGTGTTACTTCAGAGTAAGAAGAGAGGAAATACAAGGAACTGTAGACAATGAACACAGCAGTGCTTGTGTGGGGAAAATGCCTCTCCCAGTCCCACAGTGTGACGGTGTAGTTCCAAGGCGGAGATTTGATTGTAATTGTTACCTTTGTTTAAAAAATATATATTTCATTGATTTTTTTACAGAGAGGAAGGGAGAAGGATAGAGAGTCAGAAACATCCATGAGAGAGAAACATCAGCTGCCTCCTGCATGCCCCCCACTGGGGATGTGCCCGAAGCCAAGACACATGCCCTTGACCAGAATCGAACCTGGAACCCTTCAGTCCGCAGGCTGATGCTCTATCCACTGAGCCAAACTGGTCAGGGCTAATTATCTTAACATCAGTGACGGCAAACTTAGGCACCTGGGTTGACCCAGCTACGCATTCACATTGGACCTTAGGAGACTGTCTTGCTTGCATATTTCTAAAGTACACAGTCCTTTTTATGTATCTTTCATTTCTTCAGCTTCTCCTGTGTTTCAAAAAACCAGAGGCTGGTTGACAAGAAGTACCTTCCCACTCTGTCTTGTCATTTACCGTCCCTTGTCGGTTGCACTCACAACTTCATTAGTGGATTATGACTCACTTTAGAAAATCTGGCAAGTTCAGCACACTTCCTCATCACCACAACTAATGTCCCAACCGCCCTCCCGTTTCCAATCCGAGCTCTACTTGTGAGCCATCCTTACGTTGGGTCACAATATTTACTTTGCATCCTGGACTCTGTATCAACCGCCCTCTAAGAGCCACCCGGGCTGCTGCTCCCCCTTTTCCCCAAAAGACAAGAACTTCCTGAACTTCTAAGTAAACTCTGAGCAGTGTGAGCCTTGCCGGAGCTTTTCAGTGTTTTGAAGGGTTTGATTTTCCTCAAATAGAATTAGCAACCAACTTGATTTGATAAAGTTAAAAAAAAGATGCTTCATTCGTTTCCCTTTGGAACTGAAGATAGGTCCGGCTGCTTTAAATGTCAGAGAAACATGAAAACAAAACAAAACAAGAAAGTTGCAAACAGAAGCCAAAGAAGACTGTAGCTGTGGATAAGTTTCCCTTTGCATTCCTCCGGTGATTGCAAAGCTGTGGGTGGGTGGGGAGTATGCATGTCATTTTTTTTGCATATCATTAATTTATGATTAAACTGACTCTGAAATTCGATTTTCGGGGTGAAATTACTTAATATCTACTACACGTCAATGACTTTCTATAGCGTGAACAGGATTCATTAGCTAAAATGTGGTTAATTTGGAAACCAGGAATAGAGTGCCTATACTCTCCTACCAGTAGTTTCAAAAAGGGCTTGTAATAAACTGCCCTGCCCCGCAGGCCACGTGGGCCCCTTCAGCTGGAAGGAAGCAATTCACCTGGGACTGTGCAGTAATAGTGCCCTCCAACCACAACACAATTAAAAGTAGAGTAGGCTGCTAGCCTAGCTCTAGGGCCTCTGCTCCCGCGAGTGGGTGCGTCCTTTGTCATGTATGGTTCTGCAAAACATCAGGCAGAGGCCCAGGAAGCGGGCCCCAGCCAGAGCTGCGTTGCCTCTTCCCAAATCTCCTCTTCTTATGAGTTGCCTTGCGCATAGTAAAATATATTTATGTGGCTCAAGTGAGCCTTAACTCTCTAAATTATATCGGGTCCTGGAATGGTTTAAAGGCCCCTTTGGCCAATTATATTTACTTCTGTTTATACAAACTGGCAAGAAGCTACTACTGTGTGCTGGCTCTCCGCCCCTCCCAGTTCCTCCCGTCCACAGTCACTTTTATGAGCGATACGATATTTTACATCAAAATCCCTGGGCAGTGTTAGGAAGGGGAGGAAAGGAATAATACATTACATTTATTTGCTCTTGCTCCCAATCAGCATAAGAAAGACAAGTCCTCTCCTCTTGAGTTTGTAGTTTAGAATTTCCAGGCATGCAGTGTTTTGAGAGATGAAAAAAACTCAGAAGTAGTTGCTTTTGAGGGAAACTCTAGGTAAAGTATTCTGTACATCCGCGCATGGGTTTCAGGCGCATTCCATTTCAAGACACACAAAGGAGAGGAGAGCGAGGTGGGCTTTCAACATTTCTGCCTATCACGTTTTAAAAATTAACTCAGAGGCCATTTTTAAAGAAGGCGATGCCCTAAAAACGAAGTGTTTGGAAACCCAAACACACACTGGCAGGGAGGCCACAATTAGAAGCCTCTGGAAGGGCAGGGCTGGGGGTCCCCAGCTGCAGAGTGGGAGCCCGGTCCATAAGAGCCTTTTCCCTAGAATGGTCCCGCACCTCTCCCAGCTGCTGAGATTCAAATCCAGCACCCATGGCCCTCGCCCTGCTGGGATTAGGTCCCCTGAAGAACCCTGCTCTCCTGACCCCGAGAGAATGCCGGACCTGCGTGCCCATCACCTGTCCCCACAGTGCACCCAGATGTCCTCCCAGGCATATGGGTGGAGCAGCCGAGTTCTCTAGATTATTCTAAGCAAGTCCTTTCCCATGTAACCTGAGCGAGTTGGATCACACCAAAAGGCATTTGCCTTCCAGCCCTAAAATTCTGCAGTCTCCCCCCAAACCCTACATACGTCAGCACCCCCTAAAGCCCCACTGCTGTAAGGCACGGCGCACACCAGACACCAGCACCCTGCTGTTTCGGATCCAGCTGTTCTCAGTCACCCCACCGCGGTTTCCCCTCCCCGTCTGACTGAGGGGGGGGGGCGGTTCCGGGAAGGCTCCAGGCCAATGTCAGGCAGCCGCCCGGAGGGGCTGTCCCAGGGGAGAAAGGAGGCCAGGCGTCCCGCAAGCACCTGCTGCATAGGCGCACCCCCTTAGGGATGCGGCCCCAAGGGAGGTCGGACTGCTCTGAGCTGAGTGTGGGAGCCCGGCCCGACCTGGCGGGGGTGGGGTGGGGTGGGGAGGGGGTAAATACCTCCAGGAGACCTACCTGCTGCCCCGGGATGAGAGGGGAGAGCGGGGCGGGAGGGAACGAGGAAGGGAGGTGGACGCAAAGACGGACCCGAACGGGGTGGAGGGGGACCCCCAGGCCGGCCACTCACCACGAGCGGGATGGAGCAGATGAGCACCACCAGGGAGGTGGCGATGAGTAGGATGACCATCTGGATCTCGGCGCCCGCGATGCGGCGGAAGCTCCGGCGGCGGCGAAAGTCGTGGAGGCGCGGCGGGGCCGGGGAGGCGGCGGGGGACCCCCGGCAGGCGGCCGCGGCGGCGGAGGCGAAGGCGGACACGGCGTGGTGCTGCTCCGTGCCCAGCGAGGTGCGGCGCATGAACTGGCGGTGCATGCGGAGCAGCGCGCCGCACACCAGCACGTTGCAGAGCACGGTGGCGAGGATGAGGAAGGAGCTGAAGCCCGCGTACATGTAGGAGAAGGCGGCGTACGCCGTCACGTTGGTGGTCCAGTCGATGAAGCACCAGGTGTCCGGGAACTGCAGCCGCGAGCTGCCCAGGCCCATGCTGGGCAGCGCGCAGAAGAGCACGTTGGACGCGTAGACGGCGAAGAGCGTGAGGCCCGCCAGCCGCTTGTCCACGTAGTGGCTGTAGAAATAGGCGTGGTTGATGGCCAGGTAGCGCTCGATGCTCATGGCGCAGATGATGCTGAGGCCCGACAGGCCGAAGAAGAGCAGGATGAAGGTGCTGTACTCGCACAGCGCCGCGCCGCCGGGCCACTCGCCCTTCACGTACGTGGCGATGGTCACCGGGCTCACCAGCAGCGTGCCCAGCAGGTCGGTGACGGCCAGCCCGCACACCAGCGTGTAGAAGGTCGTCTCCTTCTGCTCCTTGCGCGATTTGCACAGCACCACGATGGCCACCAGGTTGCCCACCACCCCGAAGATGAACATCACCGCCGGGATGGTCACCGGGCTGTTCGGGCTCGAGGCGATCGAGGCGTTGGCCGCGGGGGCGGACATGGTGGTGGCCAGCGCCACGCGGCCCGCCAGGGCCAGGCTGGGTCTGGGGGTGGGAGGACAAGACACAGGGGCTGTGAGATGCAACCACCACCAGCCAAGGAGTCCGACCCGCGCCCCAAAACAGCACGTAGAGGAGATGGGCAACAACTGGAATCCGACTTGGTGAACCGGAGCCACTTGTCAACTGCGGCCACCCAACTTTCCAGGCGCCCGGTACGCCCTGCCGGCGGCACCGCTCCACGCGTATTAATATTTATAAGTGGATGCAACCATTCTCTCCTCCCTTTCCCCCTCCCCCCCAACTCAACATCACTCCACTGCCAAGATGAACAAGGCCTATATCTCCAGGGAAAAGTGGTTCGCTCTAATTCCGGACAGATTCTGAGTCCATAAAATCCTCACTTGAAAACAGTTATGAGAGACGATGTGGAGAGCGCGCGCTCTCCTCCCCGGCTCCGCTCTGCGGGCGCCCGCCCCCGCTCTCCCCGCCCGGTGCCCCCACCCCATCTCACCTGTGGTGGCCGCGAGAGGCTCCGAGTCAAGCCTCCGATGTGCTCGCCCCCCGCAGTGGGGAGCTTGTCCAGCCCTCGCCTCCCCGGAGCCGGGTCTCCGACGGCTGCCGAGTTCCTGGAACTGGGGGCGTCGCGGCAGGGTTTCAGACACGGGGGGCGCCGGAAGGGCAGCGGGGATGGGCGCGTGAAGCCTGTTCGGGGGTCTGGCCCCTCCTGTGTTTCCGCCCCTTCACGGATGAGCCCAGCTCTGCGGGGTCCGCGGGCGCAGAGTCCGAGGTGCGCGGCCGCGCGCGCAGGTGGCACTGATCGCCCGCGCCCGGCTCGGCCGCCTCCTCCGCGGGCCCGGGCAGCGCGGGCGGCTACCGGGGCTGGCGGCTGCCGCTGGGGCCGCCTCGGGCTCCCTGGGGGCGGCGTGAGGTCCGCTGCGCCTGAGGCTCTGGCCCGGGGCCGCTCATCTTCCTCCCCTCGGGCCGCCGCGTCCCGCGCTCCCCCGGTGCCCGTCCGGCCGGTCTCCGCGCAAACTTTTCTCCGGCTCCAAGTTTCCCCGCGGGGGCGGGGCCCGCGGCGCGCGGCCCGGGCGCTCATTGGCCGCGCGGGAAGGGGCGGGGCGTCCGCCCGCTCGGTGCCGCGAGGGGGCGCGGGCTGCGCTGGTCCCACCGCGCCGCGTGGGGACGCTGTCCGCGGCTTCCCCTCGGCGCCGGGGCGGGAAGGGCGCCGCAGGCTGGAGGCTGGGGAGCCAGGCGCGCTCCCGGGCCCCCGTGGGGGCCCCTCTGGACTGGGCATCCGGGGGGCCCGCAACCAGCATTTCGGACTCACTGCCTCCCGCTCCCGGGGCCGTTTCTCGCACCTCCACACGCGGGTCCAGCGTCCGGCTGCTGGGAGGGGCGGTGCACGGCTCTAGGACCCGCGCGGGCGCGGCTCCAGGTTAGAAGTAGGGTGCGCGCTGCGGCCACCAGGGCGGGTGGGTCCCCGGCTTGGCGGGGAGACCGTGAAGGCATCCTCTCCCGGTGAATGCAGGTAGCTGGCAGTTCCCAGGCTGCAGGCTGCGCTCGGGAGGGCAGCCCCAGGCAGAAAACAAAAAAACAAAAGCAAAAAGGGAGCCGGACGGAAAGCTCTCCCAGAGCAGGTGGCCCGCGGGTAGCACATGGGAGAGCAGAGAGCGTAGGAGGGCTGTCCGTCCGACCGCGGAGACCTTTCTCCTGCTCTCCACACTCGGCCCTGAGGTTTGGGCCTTTGCCCTGTTATATTCACGTCTGAGACCTTTACCATGAATCCTGGGACAGGCTGCTGCAGGGTGAGACCGGAATGGGAAGTCCTGCGAGTAGAGGAATTCTCCAGGCATTACCTCCATGATTAACTCTTGGAAAAGCCAATCTCTGCTTTTGAAGTAGAGTTTGATTTCTTTTAAGGTGGGAACAGTTTTTCCGTATACTCATTATTCACTTCTTTCTACTCTGTTTCCTAAATTCAGAACTGAAAACTAAAAATAAAATGAAAATAAAAGATTGTGAAACTTTATGGTGTGATTATAACCCTTTTACCATTAAAAAAAAAAATCATAAAGTGAGACTGTGCGGGCCTTCACAGAATTTAAATTCCTAGAAAAACCCCTCCCTTTGTGTCCCTTATGCATTTTAACATATTGCATTTCCTCACAGAGTCAGTGAATAACTCTGTTCTTTTATATGATAAGCAGTCCCTGAGTCCTTAAATGTTATTTTATGAATGAACAAGCCTAAGGCTTTATCTGGTTCTCCAGTTATTCTCAAATGGCACAGTAACAACTGAGCCATATAAACAAAGAGAGCGCTGCAGCTTTCCATGACAGGACATTAACTGTCTAGACTTACACTGACCGTGGAAGGCACCATGTGGCTGTATTACTACAGCATCATTCTATTTATACTATTTTCTCATGAATATCAGGGATTCAAAAACGGAAACATTTATTCTCCAACAAAAAGAATTGATGTCTATTGGTCCATCTCTTAGAGTCCTCGCTTAATCACCACTATGATCATCACTTCTGTTACCCATGCTTTTTTGAGTAGCAACTTCTATGCCTGTGTCGGCAGTGAAAACACATCAGCACTAGAAATAGGAAACTGCGCATTCTACCCCCACCCTTGTCTAACCGCATTGCATCACCGTCACCCTGTCAGGTGGTTGTCCGTCAGTATGTGAAGGGGAGGTGGGAAGTCCACCTCTTTCACTTTCTGCTGATAAAAGCATCTTTCCATCTGAAGTTCCAAAAAATGGAAAGCAATTAAGACTGGTGCATGTTAATTTTTCATGTTAGAGTATATTAAATATAAAAATGTAGGCACATGGCAGAGATGATTACATAGTAATCAGAGATAACAGATATTAGAGGTTTTAGAATGTCATTGATAACTTGGGCTTGAAATCAATGGAGCTGTTTTTCTTCCTAGTCCTTAAAAGTTTTTTGCCATAGTAGCTTTAGGAAGATGAAAATAAATAAGAATCCAGGACACAAGACTAAAAAAAATGTAATGAGGTTTACCTGTTTACCTGTATCCTCTGTTGGCGCATGATTCTTAAAGGTTAAATTTAGCTTTCAGAAGAAGAAGTTAAAGACTTGGGAAACAAATTATTCTTAATTTTAAAAACCGGGACAGTATAGTTCTATTTCCCACACACTCTGCCAGGAATCCACGTTGCAAAATGAAGGACTGTCATGTGTAGGTGCACACTTTCTGTCACTGTTTGTATATTTTCAATGAAGAGATTTTTATTTTAAACATTGTTTTCTATCCTTCCCTGCAGTCTCTGCCTGAATCCCACTTCTCTGCACTGGGGGACCTTGGCTCAGCTCTTTAGAATTGTCTTGAATTCCTCTCTGAAGGTTTGAACTAGTCCAAGAATGGCCTGCCTGAGCCCTAACTGGTTTGGCTCAATGGTTGAGCATCAGCCTGTGGACTCAAGGGTCTCAGGTTCAATTCCGGTCAAGGGCATATACCATGGTTGTGGGCACATCCCCAGTTGAGGGTGTGCAAGAGGCAGCTGATCAATGTTTCTCTCTCATCCATGTTTCTAACTCTCTATCCCTCTCCCTTCCTCTCTGGAAAAAATCAAAAAAATACATTAAGAAAAAAAAAAAAAAAAGAATGGCCTGCCTGACCAGTTCCATTGCTCTCTCTGGGCTAGTTATTTGACTACTCTTTTGAGTAAACACCATAATGTAGAACCCAAAAGCGAAGTCTGCCTGGGGCTACCAACCACATCCTCTTTGACTCAGTTAACTTGTCCTTGGGTCATAGGAACTAATAAGAAAGGGACACTTGCTGGGAGGACGGCAGCAAGATGAATCAAATCTGGCCTGAGCCCCTTACTAGGCCAAAGCTGGCCAGGTCTGACTTAGAACATTTCTGCAGCACTAGTGTTCATGGAGCAAAGCCTGTGCAAATTGTGTTTGCTCTCTGTCTTCCATGACAGGCCATGCACATACTCAAAACAGAGTGAAAAAGGCATCGATTTGGTACAAATAACACAGTGGCCTTGGCCACCTTTGCCTTCCACATGCTTACCCAGTCGGTTCGGTGGATTACAAGCATGCCAATCACTGACCTTGGGCATGAAAAAAGGATGATGTTTGTGGTCCTGACGCCCGCCTTCCCATGTTAGTGGTGCATGTCAAATGTGTGGTCTCCCAATAATTTTCATTTTCTAAGCATGAATTCTATGCTGAGTCTAATGCGTCGAGTTGTTACAACAGTGGGTACTAGGATGAACTCCCCAACATTTTCATGTGGTGATGAATTGCTGCTGGGGAGGCTGGTTGCCACCAAACGATCGCTTCAGGCTGCCTCCTTCTCGGACAGTTACACTCTTTCAAGTGATGGCTCTCTTCCCTCTTATTCTTTCCCCCTTTTCGCTACAAACAAATGTTTTCACTGCACACCCCTTGTGGATTGAGCTAATGAACAAAGAAAGGGGATTGTTTACTTACTGTTGCTCATTTTTGAAGATACAGTGGAGAGAGAAAGCCTTATGAGTTCAGGTGTCTCATCTAGAGGATGTTGAACACTGATTATATTTCAGTTTCTTCTCATCCTCCTCCCCCCCCCCCCCCCCCCCCCCGAATTGCTGTATATTTTAGCATTTCAGAAAATCCACAGAAACTCCCTGGTTGAATCAACCACACTACCATAATCCGTAGCTTGTTAGTCACTTTCCACAGCATTTTCACACTTGCTATGATCTTATTAGTCACCTCCTGAGGATGTTTGGCAGGTGTGATGCAGATTATCACGTTTCACCAAATGCTGGTTTCCTTTTCTTCTGGAGCCTGTGGCTGGATGGTATTTCTCTTACTTCTGTGGTTACGTGGAGCCCGGATAACTGGATGCCAGCCGATGGAATATAGGTAGAAGGGGTGTGTGCCACTTCTAGACCTGGTGCTGAAAAGACCCCCCAATCCTTAGAGGTGCTGTCTTCCTTCTTCTGCCAACAACATACAAGGCCCTGGGGTATCGCAAAGCCATTAGATAGAAGGTGCCTGGGTCACTGAATGCCTGCGTGGAGTGGAGACCTCATTCCAACCCCAGTGGCTCTCATGGGACAATGAAATGAGAGAGGAACAATCCACTGAGACTTGGGGTGGTGGGGGGGAGCTGCCTGTTTCAGCAGTTAGCCTGATTCATACAGCATGATTGGAATAATCTCTTTTTACTAATAACAATGTAGGCCTAGAAAAGCCATGTAACTTGCTAAAAGGCTAAAAGGAAGACCAGCTGAAATGTATCCAATAGTTAGGTTGTGTGAGACACTGTGTTGAATGCTTTATGCACGTGCTTTACATACCTAATTCTCGCAACAAAGCTACGAGGAAGGTAATGTTCCCATTTTATAGATAAGAAAACGGAAGTTTGATTATTTTTAAAGAGATAGCAGAGCCTTTGGGGATGGTGGTGCTGAGGTTCCTGTAGTAAAAGTGGCTGCCGGCTGAGGCATCTTGACCATCCGTGTGCTACTACCAGGCTTCCCACTGACTCCGTGTGACTGGTTGTCTTTCCAATAAATTCCTTTCCTGCTTAAAGAGACCAAACTCAGTTTCTGTTGCTTGAGAATCATAACTTCACCCAGGACAAGGAGGTTGAGTGAATTACAGATTGTATTGTTGACAAATCACAAGGCAAAATTTTTATTTTTATTTATTTTTAATTTTTATTGAATTTTTTTACAGAGAGGAAGGGAGAGGGACAGAGAGATAGAAACATCGATGAGAGAGAAACATTGATCAGCTGCCATCTGCACATGTCCCACTGGGGATGTGCCTGCAACCAAGGTACATGCCCTTGACCGGAATCGAACCTAGGACCCTTCAGTCTGCAGGCCGACGCTCTATCCACTGAGACAAACCAGTTAGGGCTACAGGGCAAAATTTTTAATCTAGACCTGTCTGATCCCCAAACCTGCACCCCTACCCTCTATATTTCTTAACCCAACTGAAACTCCAACTATATGACTCTTCCACCTCTTTCTTCCTCAGTGTCATGGGCTTTGAGATAAAGAAAATCTAAGTTCAAGGCCATAGTAGGTAAATTGCCATAGTGAAAAGGAGTTTTTATTAAGGTGGTTCTTTTTAAAATATATTTTTTTATTTCTTAGAGGAAGGGAGAGGGAGAGAGAGATAGAAAATTAATGATTAGAGAGAATCATTGATCAGCTGCCTCCTCAAACCGTCCCCCCCCCCCACACACACACATTGGGGATTGAACCCGAAACCTGGGCATGTGGCCTGACTGGGAATTGAACCGTGACTTCTCGGTTCATGGGTCAACGCTCAACCACTGAGCCATGCCTGTCAGGTTCTTTTGAATTTTAAATAATATAATAATGAATACAAATAAAATGTCATTTCCATATTAAAAACAAATATTAGCCTACGATTGTAATTATATACAATTACGTCTCCAAAATTGACTTCTAATGATTGTATGATTAGTTGTTGGGCATAAATTGTTTAGAGGGTGTTGTGATAAGTTGAGAATATATAACTTTGATAGAACTTATTTTTGCCTGGGCCTAACACAAAACATCTAAAGACTGGTTTTGTATATATTCACAAAGCGGTAATTAAGATAATTATTCAGATAATTTAGGCAATCCCTATCCCTGTCTTTTGATGAGAAGGAAATAATTACTTTCAATGAGATGATTTCTATTGCCAACTGATACCGCTGCACTGCATCAGCTAATTGCTCAGGAGTACATTTAATATTGATTATGTACTCACTGTGTTAATTAAAGAGATAATAGTGAATTTTACCCCAGACACAGAATTCACCAGGTTCTTTTCCAGGTGAATTTTTTTTTGAGATATTTGTAAGAAAAACCGAGACGTTTGGGAGAGATGAGTACAAATCTGCCTGGAAACAAGGAGTCCATGTGATGACCATCTGCTTCCCCTACCCCAGGGCCCACTCAGAAACACCTCTCCCCGCCTGGTCTGTTACAAAGCCAAAGACTCTCCTAGCCGGTTTGGCTCAGTGAATAGAGCGCCAGCCTGTGGACTGAAGGGTCCCAGGTTCGATTCAAATCAAAGGTACATGCCCAGGCTGTGGGCTCAAGCCCCAGTGCGGGGTGTGTAGGAGGCAGCCGATCAGTGATTCTCTCACATCATTGATGTCTCTCTCTCGCCCTTTCCCTTCTCTGAAATAATAAAAATATATTAAAAAAACAACACAAAAAAACCCCAAAGACCAAAGCCGCACACATCCCAATAAAAGATAAGGTAACTATCAGTAATAATGTCATATCTATCTAGCACCTCACCCCCCGTCACTGCTCCCCTAGGAAGCAGGCGCCAAAAGCAAGAAGCAGAAGGTCCTTTACGGCATTTCTGACGCGCTTAGAACCACTTCATTATATTTTCTATCTCGTGTGACATAGTTTACAACTTCTGCAACTGCCAAAGGGACAGACTTCTATGATGTGTTTTCTTTTTGTTGTTTTTTTTTTGGTGTGTGTTTTTTTTTAAATATATTTTTATTGATTTTTTACAGAGAGGAAGGGAGAGGGATAGAGAGTTAGAAATATCGATGAGAGAGAAACATCGATCAGCTGCCTCCTGCACACTCCCAACTGGGGATGTGCCCACAACCAAGGTACATGCCCTTGACCGGAAACAAACCTGGGACCCTTCAGTCCACAGGCTGACGCTCTATCCACTGAGCCAAACCGGTCATGGCTGTTGTTTTGTTTTGACCACCACACAAGCTTTATTGGCACAATCTACATGAGATGCCGCTGGTCCGTCCCAAGGAGGCCAAACAGGCCTTTTCTCTCATACTGTGACTGGAAGTAAAATAAACACCATTGCAAAGCAAACTTAACACATTCTTGGCAAGCAGCTCTTAGCCCCTGTTTTAATTGTGATCGAATGAAAGTGAGGGGGTGGGCAGGGAGAACTCCTGTTCCTAAGACACGAGGCTGCGAGGGCAGGGGTGGCAGCGTCCCCTCAGTGGCCCAGCACCTCTCTGGACAAGACGCCTTCAGGCCCCTTCCCATCCTCCAAGACAGCAGCAAATCCTCCCTCTCGCCTCCTTCTGGCCAAAGCAGCCAAGGATTTAAAAGTCTTCGGTTCATCGATGGCCAGGTTAGCCAGCACTTTCTTGTTGAGCTCCACCTGGCATTTAATTAAATTGCCAACAAACCCTGGGTAATGCAGGCCTTGTTCCTGGGAGGCAGCTGTAATTCAGTTAATCCAGAGCGTTCTCAGGACCCTCCGCTTCCGTCTCCGGGCTTTCGTGCATCTCACAAAAGCTCTGATCACAGCCCAGACAGACAGCCAGCAGCAGCAGCAGTTCTTCAGCATTTCCTGCACCTGCCAGTGCTGGTCTGTGATGTGGCTCCACAGCCAGAGCTGCGTCATGAGGAAGACCATGGCGCCCAGGTGGTGTCCCTGCCATTTTATGTGTGTGTGTGTGTTTTAAGTGGAATCAAACAGAATTTGTCTTTTTAAAAAATCTTTATTGTGATTATTACAGATATCCCTCTTCCCCTTCCCCCCCATTGCTCCCCTTTATCCGGTTCCCGCCTGCCCTGTCCCAGGCCTTCATGCACACTATTGTCTGTGTCCATAGGTAATGCATATATGCATATAAGATCTTTGTTTAATCTTCCCCAACCCCTTACCCCCCTTCCCTCTGAGAATCCTCAGTCTGTCTCATTTCCATGCCTCAGATTCTATTTTATTCAACAGTTTATTCTGTTCATTAGATTTCTTATTCATTTATTTTGATTTTTAGATTCAATGATTGATAGCTATGTATTTGTTGCCATTTTGTTGTTCATATTTTTTATCTTTATCTTCTTCTTCCTCTTCTTAAAGAATACCCTTTGACATTTCATATGATACTAGTTCGGTGGTAATGAACTTCGTTAGCTTTTTCTTGTCTGTGAAACTCTTTATCTGACCTTCAGTTCTAAATGATAGCTTTGCTGGGTAGAGTAATCTTGGTTGTAGGTCTTTGCTATTCATCACTTTGAATATTTCTTGCTACTCCCTTCTGGCCTGCATAGTTCCTGTTAAGAAATTAGCTGACAGCCATATGAGCATTCCCTTGTAGGTAGCAAACTGTTTTTCTCTTGTTGCTTTTAAGATTCTCTCTTTGTCTTTTGCCCTTGGCATTTTAATTATGATGTGTCTTGGTGTGGCCCTCTTTGGGTTCCTCTTGTTTGGGGTGGTCTGTGCTTCCTGGACTTGTAAGTCTACTTCTTACACCAGGTAGGAGAAGTTTTCTGTCATTTCTTCAAATAGGTTTTCAATATCTTGCTCTCTCTCTCTCTCTTCTTCTGGCACCCCCAATAATGTGAATGTTGGTACACTTAAAGTTGTCCCAGAGGCTCCTTACACTATCTTCATATTTTTGGATTCTTTTTTCTTTTTTGCTCTTCTAGTTAGGTGTTTATGCTTCCTCATATTTCAAATTGTTGATTTGATTATCAGAATCCTCTAGTCTACTATTGAATCCCTGTATATTATTCTTTTTTTATGATGTTGTTTTATATCAACAAAAATTTGAAATATAAATATTCACCAATAGGGGAATTTTAGCTAAATTATTTATTTAAAAAATTTTTCATTTTCTTTCTTTTTTTCTTTCTTCCTTTCTTTCTGCTTAAAGTTTTACATATGTCTCCTTTTTCCCCAATTGATCTACTCCTCCAACCATTTCCCCTCCGGGCAAGCCCCCTCAGTGTCTGTGTCCATTGGTTATGCTAATATGGATGCATACAAGTCCTTGGTTGTTCTCTAACCTCTCCCCAACACCACTCCCACCCCGCCTCCCCTGCCATTTGTCTCTGGATCTATTCTTGTTCATCAGATTACGTTGATCATTATATCCCACATATGAGTGAGATCATCTGATACTTATCTTTCTCCAAATAGCTTATTTCACTTAGCATAATGCTCTCCAGTTCCATCCATGCTGTTGCAAACAGTAAGAATTCCTTCTTTTTTACAGCAACATAGTATTCCATTGTGTAAATGTACCACAGTTTTTTAATCCACTCTTCTGCTGATATACACTTAGGCTATTTCAAAGTCTTAGCTATTGTAAATTGTGCTACTATGAACATAGGGGTGCATATATCTTTTGTGATTGGTGTTTCTGGTTTCTTGGGATATAGTCCTAGAAGTGGGATCACTGGGTCAAATGGGAGTTCCATTTTTAACTTTTTGAGGAAACTCCATCCTGTCTTCCACAGTGGCTGCACTAATCTGCATTCCCACTAGCAGTGCATGAGAGTTCCTTTTTTCCCCACATCCTTGCCAGCACTTGTCGTTTGTTGATGATAGGTGTGAGATGATATCTCATTGTTGTTTTGATTTGCATCTCTCGGATGATTAGTGACTTTGAGCATGTTTTCATATGTTTCTTGTCCTTCAGTATGTCCTCTTTCAAAAAGTGTCTATTTAGGTCCTCTGCCCATTTTTTTGATTGGATTGTTTATCTTCCTTTTGTTAAGTTATGTGAGTTCTCTATAAATTTTGGAGATTAAACCCTTATCTGAAATAGCATTGGCAAATATGTTCTCCCATGTGGTGGGCTTTCTTATTGTTTTGTTGATGGTTTCTTTTGTTGTGCAGAAGCTTCTTATTTTGATGTAATCCCAGTTGTTTATTTTCTCCTTAGTTTCCATTGCCCTAGGAGCTGTGTCAGTAAAGATATTGCTATGACATATGTCTGCTATTGTGCTGCCTATGGAGTCTTGTAGGATTTTTATGGTTTCCTGTCTTATATTTAAGTCTTTTAGCCATTTTGAATTTGTTTTTATGTATTGTGTAAGTTGGTGATCTAGTTTCATCCAAGCACCATTTATTGAAGAGACTCTCTTGACTCCATTGTATACTCTTGCCTCCTTTGTCAAATATCAATTGAGCATAATGGCTTAGGTCAATTTCTGGGTTCTCTGTTTGTATATTATTCTTTATTTCATTAAGTGTATGCTTAATTTCTGACTGGTGTTTTTCCAATTTTTTTTTTGGAGGTTTCTAGAAGATTCTTAAGTAACCTTATAACCATAGTTTTGAACTCTATATTCAGTAGTTTTCTTTCTTCCATTTCTTTCATTTGTGACATGTTTCACATTTTTTTGTGTGTGATCCTCTCAAATTTTATTTTATTTTATTTTTTTTTCATTTTTTTTATTACATAAAGTATTACAAAGATTAGTACATATATCTCTTTTTTTCTCTGCCCTTCCCCCAGCCTCCACTACCCCCCAGTGTCTTCACATTTTGACTGCTTCCCTGTAATTGTGTCTATATCTCCTTGAGTTTGTAGAGTGGCCTTGTAGTGTAGTGTAGTAGGTGTTCTATAGGACCCAGTGGCTCAACCTCCCCAGTCACCTGAGCTGGGAGTTCTAAATGCACCTTTTGTGGGCTGTGAGCACAGTCTTATTGTAGTTGAGACTTGATTGCTGTTGGCATTACTGGGAGGAATTCACCTTCAGGCCAATTGGCTGTGAGAACCAGCTGCGACTACAGTGGTAAAGCTGCTATGCAGGAGACACCCCATATGGAGCAGGACTTGATTCAGTGGGGCTTTGGTGCTCACTGAGTCTGTCCCTTGAGTGTGTCACTTATGGATGTGCAGAGTTGTAATCTGGTATGGTCACTGACCACTGGGCATACTGGCTCTTGAGTCTCCAGGGAGGTGCAAAGTGAGCAAGAGCTACAGAGAGATCTGAAGTTTCCTCCTCTTTGTATCAGGATTGGAAGTGCCCTGATGAGGTCCAGCTGTGAAGCAAGGCAGGCTGGTGGTGATGCCAGGTCCTGGGCCTTTTATTGATAGGTTTGGGGCTCCCTGAACCAGCTGCAGCTTGTTTGAGAGATTTTAGCCTGAGCAAGGACAGGCCATTCATATGCAAAGTCACTGCACACAGCTTGGGTAGGTCTGCATGTGGGGTCTGCATGGCCTATGCTTCTAGTGCCACATGGCTGTGGAAAGAGCACGGGCGAGTGCAATGAAGCAGGAGTGAAGCAAAAGGAACAAGAAAGAGAGGATTCCTTTGGCTTGGGATTATGTATTTCTAAATTTTCACGCGTTTGCGTTGGCTCCACCCCTCTATCCAATCCATGGTTCCTCGAGCTAGACTGACAGGCAAGCATCTTTCCTACGTCACCCTGACTTCACTGCACAGACATCCATTTCTCCCTTTGGTGGGCCCCTTCCCCAAATGGTTTACAGGGAATAGCTGGTGGTTCCCTGTGGAGCATGAAGTTGCAGCTTCCTGGTGAAGCTGCCCAGATGTGCTTATAATGTCTGTCCTTCCCTTTGCTTTCTGTCTATTATTATTATTATTATTATTATTATTATTATTAAACTGACTAGTTATGATGGTAACACAAGCGTTCTATAGAATAAAAATTAACTCTATAACTTGATAACTGTTGTAAGGAATGGAAGAAGAATATAGTGAAACCTTGGTTGTTGGGGAAGATAAGTATTTAAGAGTAATATACTCAAGAAGGTCTGCGAATTGGTGTATGTTTGGGTGAGGGAACACCTTGTTCTTTTAAAAAAATATTTTTATTGATTTTAGAGAGAAAGGGACAGGGGAGAGATAGGGATCGAGTCGCAACCTGGGCATGTGCCCTGAACGGGAATCAAACCATGACCTCCTTGTTCAAAGTCAATGCTCAACCACTGAGTCACACTGGCTGGTCAAGGAATATCTTGTTCTTAATACACAAGCATTCTTCCTTACTAATGTGATAATTAATTTTATTAACATGAATACTGAAGGTATTATAGCATTTCTCATTTCTTTTTGAGTCTTTGTTCTTAATTTTATTTGAACATGTAATAGAAAGAGATATTAATAAGCTTTGGCTCTAAAGCATTAATTTAGTAACTAAGAGATGTTTTCTTATGATAACACAAATACTTAAAGGTAAAAATGAAGATGAAGCATTTGAAAGGTGGGAGATCTGGAAAGAGAGAAAGGAAGGAGGAAGGCAGGGAAGAAACCAGGAGGGAGGAAAAGAGGGATTCAGGGAAAGAGAGGGAGAGAGAGGGAGAAAGAGAGGGAGAGAAAATGACCGGATGGTAAATCAGTTCTATATTTTCTCACAGGTCCACCCACAAATCTAAGGTGGTATGGAGGTCCACCTAGAAGTCTTCCATGCAGCAAAGAATAAACCTGAAAGGAAAGCCTGTGTGTCATCAACTACTAATAAGGTAGGAGCCCAACTGGTATGGCTCAAGGTTGAACATCAACCTATGAACCAGGAGGTCACAGTTCGATTTCTGCTCAGGGCACATGTTTGGGTTGTGGGCTGGATCCCCAGTATAGGGCATGCAGGAAGCAGCCAATCAATGACTCTCTCATCATTCATATTTCTAGCTCTCTCTCCTCCTCTCTGAAATTAATAAAAAGTATATAAAAAGAAAATCATACAATAATTAATATATAATAATACAAGAATAACCTGTTTTGCATGCTCACAACTGTAAACCTGTTAGGACAGGGAGGTAGTTAGTGTTAATAAAGCAAGGGAGCAAATGGAATCAAACATTAAGCCTAATAAACTAGGAGCTGAATTGGACATTAAACCTGATTTACTGGGAAGCTGTAACATTCACAAATTCCTCAAGGGACTGTTGCATCATCTGCCCTTGGGGCTTAATCCCTGAGCAATTCGCAATTCGCTAGCTGGCAGGTAGGTACAGGGATTATTGGTGGTGGTGGAGAGAACACGTGTGGGGGAAATCCCTCTGCTGGGCTCACGAGCAGAAGAAACCAAGATGTCAACCATAAAAGAGAGGTATCTAAGTGGGGAAATAGATTAGATGAGGGCATGGAAGGTCCAGGGAAGGAATTGGTTGAGGGAGGGCCTTCCCTTTGCAAGTAGGGTGGATAGTTTGAAAGAAAACCTGCTCATTCCTGAAAACCAAGACGATGTATGGAGGAGTCTCAGGGATCTCGGAGCAGTTGCTACTAGAGCCTGCTCGCCCTTTGCATTCTTGAGGGCATATTATTTCCCTTCACCCCAATAAATCTCGCCACTACTCTTAAACTTCTTCCGCATGTGTGCCCTTTGAAATTCCTTTCTCATGACACCCCAAAACCCCTTTTCACCAGCAACAAGCCTGCTTTTGCCCACCCGTGTGTGTGCACAGTAATTCAGATGTATATAGTATATTCAGATGTATATAGTATATTCATCAGGAAACTAAAGAAAGGCGGGTAGTTAACTTTCTAGTTGTGGCTTATAATGATTTTGTGACCTAGGAGGAGAAGCCTGTTCCAGACCTCACTTTTCTTATCTATAAATAGAGAGGGATTGGAGAACTTCTATGGTGATATCCGCCCACTAGGAGATTATTGTGGTGGTCGGATCTGCACTCTGGGACTCAGGGAAGGCTCTTGCATTTCTGCCGACTGGAGAATTGTAAGGTCCGTTGCTGTCTTTGCCAGGAAGACAGTGGGTGAGTGTTGCAGTGACCGCACCTTAGTGAATGTTGACCAGGCTGTCATGCTAGCACTTTGTTCTTGGGTGTCAATGAGGCAACACGTTTCATCACCTGGCATGTCATTATTTGGGATTTTCTTAAGCTCTTTTCTCAATCTAGCTGACCCGGATCCAGGATTTGAGCTACCTTTGTGTGAATGGGGCTCCTTGCTCCAGGCAGTCCCCTAGGTGTCTGGCCAGAGAACCAAACTGCCTGGATCCCAAGACTTACTCTTCTTTTGTTCACCCCCACAAAGTTCTTTCTTATTTTGGAGAATTGACATTCATATAATAAATATTTAGTCTGCTAGTCTGCTTTTGTTTTAAAATTTTAAAAATATGATTTTTTTTTGTTAAATTTATCCCTTTTGGTTTTGACTTTTGTTTCTTATTTTTTTAAAATACATTTTTATTGACTTCAGAGAGGAAGGGAGAAGGAGAGAGAGATAGAAACATCAATGATGAGAGAGAATTATTGATCGGCAATCTGGGGCATGCTCCAACTGACCAGGAATTGAACCTTGATCTCCTGGTTCAATAGGTCAATGCTCAACCACTAAGCCATTCTGGCTGGGTGACTTTTGTTTCTTTTAAATTATTCTTGGTTGTTGTTTAAATGGGATCCTGTGTCCTACTACATTTTCCAACTGTTTAGTGCTAGGGCCGTGTAATGTAATCATTTTGTGCACAAACTCTGCCAGACTCTGTCACTTACTGGCTGTGTGGCCTTACACAAGTTTCTTAACCTATCTGTTCCTTACAGCATTTTTAATTTTTAAAAATGATATAATAATGCTAAACCCTTTCAGGATTCAATGAGTAAATACATCTAGAAGCATTTAATACAGTGTCTGGTACCTAGCCCTCAAAAATTGTTAGCTGTTATTATGGCTGGTGACTAGCACAATTTTTGATCAGATTGCTGAAATATTTATTCACATTGGTACATTGTGTGTTAATTGTCTTGGAAGTCTTAGATCCATAATTATATCAGACTAGGGGCCCAGTACACAAAAATTTGTGCACTCGGGAGGTCCCTCAGCCCGGCCTGTGCCCTCTCGCAGTCTGGGACCCTTTAAGGGATGTCCACCTGCTGGTGTTCCTGGCCAGCCTGGCGAGGGGCTGATGGCTGTTTGCAGGCTGGCCAAGCCCCCCCAGTGGGGACCCTCACCCCATGGGGGTGTGGTCAGCCTGGGTGAGGGTCTGAGGGCCGTTTTTAGGCTGCCCACAGCTCCCATTGACCCAATGTCTGGCTGGAATCAGGTTTCTGGGGTTTATTTATCTTCTGTTATTGAAACTTTGCTGCCGTGAGTGAGCCAAGGCCTAGGCAGGTAACGGAAGCCTTCTGTTTGCTTCAGCTCCGTGGCTCCTATAATTGAAACATTATTGCTTGAGCAGAGGCCCACTGGCCTAGTCAGGCGGTTGCAACAGAAGCCTCCTGTTTACTCTAGCTCCGTGGCTGCCAGCCTCCATCTTAGCTGGGTTAATTTGCATATAGCCTCTCTGATTGGTTGGAAGGTGTGGCTTGGCTGGTGGGCATGGCTTAGGTGTCTTGAAGTGATGGTCAATTTGCATATTACTCTTTTATTAGATTAGATGAGAAGAATATGGAGTTAGGTGTGTTTTCCTTTCTTTCAATTTTCTACAGGAATTCTTTACTGGGATCTTCAGTACATCGTCACGTGGTAGTTAGATGAGTTCTGTGTCTTTGTAGTAATGACCCCAACCTTCTTTTACATAATATGTATACCATCATTTGTAATCAGTTTTATGTCTTTTTTTTTTTTACTCTGTTTTGGATGAACATTTTCCATGTTGATACCCATTATTTACTCTGGATTACAATGAAAATTGCATACTGTAAAATATAACAATATTAGTAAATAAAACATATGTAAAGTTTAAATAATGATGATAGTTGGAATACCTGTGTATTCCCAAGCCTAAGTAGAATATTAGTAGGCTCTTAGGAGCCTCTTATGCCTTTTCCCAATTGTATGGGGAATTTTTATCAGTTACTTCATTGCATTTGTTTCTCCTTTTGCCACCAGTGTATACATATTACCATATAGATGTATTACAATATACTAAATAGTTTTCTTATTGTGATTATTTGGGTGTGTTTATATTTTGGATGTTAGGTATAGAGCTTTTTCCCCATTGAAGATTATTTCCTTGGCATAGATTCTGAGAAGTGGAATTACTAGGTTAATGGGTATAATTATTTTAAAAGCTTTGACCAAATATTGATCATCAAATTGCTTTTCAAAAGGTTTGCATTAGGCCCTAGCTGGTTTGGCTCAGTGGATAGAATGTTGGCTTGTGGACCCTTCAGTCCTGGGTCTGATTCCAGTCAAGGGTATGTTCCTCAGTTGCTGGCTCCTCCCTGGTCAGGGCACATGCAGGAGGCAACTAATCAATGTGTTTCTCTCACATTGATGTTTCTTTCTGACTTTCCCTTTCTCTTCCATTCTCTTTAAAAATCAATGGAAAAATATCCTTGGGTGAGGATTAAAAAAAGACTTGCATCAGTTTATATTTCCAAAAAGCAATGTATATGAGAATGACCATTGCAATTCAATAGCTGTCAACATGGAGGGTTATTAATGTGAAAGGCAAGAGACATACTCCTCATGAGTTGGAATTAAAAAAAACACCCCACAACAGTTTAATTTTTTGAAAGATGCTCTGTACACAGAAATGTTCACATATCACAAGGGTTTAACTTGCTACATTTTTGTAAAGAGAACCTTTGTAAATAACAAGTTAGATCAAGAAACAGAACATCACAACATAAACTGATGAACAAAAACAGAAGCATCAATCAGATGCTCAAACCTCAGAGGGAATGTAGGGGAGGGTGGGGTTAAGGGGGAGAGATCAACCAAAGGACTTGCATGCATGCATATAAGCATAAGTGATGGACGCAGACAATAGGGGGTGAAGGTGAGGGCAGGACTGGGGGGATAAAGACACATTTAAGGTAATACCTTAATTAATAAATAATTAATAAATTAAATAAATTAATTAATAAAAAGAGGAAACAGACACTGTCCTTGTGCTCACTTCCAGTTTAAAGATCATGTTCTATGCTAAACCCCCTGAAAAGAGAAAACAGACTTTGCTTTGACCACTTTAGTTTTTTTAAAAATATTTTTTTATTGATGTTTAGAGAGAGAGGAAGGGATAAGGAAAGAGAGAAATATCGATCAGCTACCTCCTGCCTGGTCCTCACTAGGATTGAATCTGCAACCTGGGCCTGTGCCCTGACCAGGAATCAAATTGATGACCTCTTGGTGCATGGGTTGATGCTCAACCACTGAGCAACACAGGCTGGGATGACCACTTTAGTTTTGACAGCCAGCAGTAAGTTTTTAAATTATGAAGGCTGGAAGATTTTAAATGTTTATGTGTTTTGAATCCTGTTACTCTACTCATAAAGTAGTGGATTTGTAATTCTACTGAAAATCTCTTTTTTTTTTGCAATCGTTTTATGCCTGTTGTCTATCAAACTAGATAATGTTGCATTTACTCAGATATTTTATTCAAGCCATGATAGTGTATTTTCTGTGGTGCCAGTACTTAAGTTCTAATGTATAGAAGTAGGGATTATGTCGAGGCCTTAAGACAGTGTTTAAGGGGCTGAGCTAGACCTCACTGAAATAGCATCTTCATTCCATGTGCACCTTGGGTGATGTTGATGCATGCAGATGGCCCTCACACCACACTTTTAGGAACATTGCTCTGGAGGATAAATGTCTTTTTTTTGACAAATGAAACTCTAAAGCAATTACCTAAGAAAACCCTCCTCAATTGCCTGACTTCAGTTTCTAAAATGTACAAAGAATCGTTGTCCTTTAGTCCTATCTAGGCTGTCTCACTGTAGTCCTAGATGCTTGGTGTTTAATGGGGGAGAGGTACAATTAGTGTAACCAGAACAGGAAGCATCTAGCTCAGAACACACCCCTTCATTGCAGCAGCTTTAGAACTGACCTGGGGGAAAGGACCAGCTTTTCAAAGGGTCACCCTTAGCTTATTTATATCAGATAGCAGTCTTATGGATCTGATATCTGTATTATCGAGGTAGCCAAGCAAAACACTATAACTTAAGGTTTTACGTGACTACCCAGTTGCAATAAAATGAAAACACACAACTAACTTCCCTAAATAGTATTCTATATAATGTAAGGCCATCTTTGGTGCTGCAGTTGTGTAAATGGATTATTTTATAAAAGCAATTCAAATTTCTAGTGAAAAAAAAAAACTTAGAAAATGATCCTTGTTTCCTTTCTCTAGACATTGAATAACATCAGGATGCATATGTTTTTGGAGAGTCATTTAGAAAAAGCGGAATCATGACCAAATAGTCAAACATTAGGTAATCACTCCAAAATTTTTTACTGGGGTTTAGCTTTTGTGTTCAATGATCTTAATAAGAGGTTTAGCTTATTCTGCTGGACTCAGTGGATTAAAGTCTCATTGACTATATACCTCTCAATATTGTTTAAATTCCTGTATTTCCCTCCATCTCTACCCCTACCAGGGCCTAATCCACCCTCTGTCCCACAGCCAGAGTGGAACAGAGGGTGTTCCGCTTCTGTTCCTGCTCTTCCGAGCAGTTCTCCACATGACCTTCAGAGTGGTCTTTTAAATAAAATACATTAAATCATGCCATTCTTCTGCCTCAAATCCTTCTCAGGCCCTGAAAATCCTCATGATGGCCTACAGGTTCCTGAGTGATCTGCTTCTGGCCTCCCTTTCCAACTGACCCATCAAGCCCTTCCCTCACTTGGGGTCTTTGTGCAGGCTGTTTCCTCTGACTCGCCTAAATAGTGTTTTATATAATGTAAAGTCATCTATTCCATATGATGTAAGGTCTCTTCCCACAGTTCTCAGGTGGCTAACCCCCACCCTTTTTTATTTTATTTTATTTTATTTTATTTTATTTTATTTCATTTCCCCCCCCCCACTCTTTTTTAGATATATGCTGAAAGGGCTCATCCTTAGATGCAACCTCCAACTCTGAATTCTGTCTCTCCTCACTGCATGTTCTTTTCTCTTTTTTAAAAAAATTTTTAATTTTTTTTCATTTTTATTTTTTAATTTATCTTTATTGTTCAGATTATTACAGTTGTTCCTCTTTTTTCCCCCATAGCTCCCCTCCTCCCATTTCCTACCCCAACTTCTGTCCTTGCCCCCC
>PVJC01017480.1:0-32564 GCA_004026665.1 Murina feae | reverse complement strand
ATTTGGAAACAGCCTAAGTGCTCATCAGCAGATGAATGGATTAGAAAGCTGTGGTACATTTACACAATGGAATACTATGCTGCTGTAAAAAAGAGAGAATTCTTTCCATTTTCAACAGCATGGATGGAACTGGAGAGCATTATGCTAAGTGAAATAAGCCAATCAATGAAAGAAAAATACCACATGACATCACTCATCTATGGATAATAAAGACCACTATAAACTGATAAACAAAAATTAGATACAGAAGCAGAGCAGCATCAAACAGACTGTCAAACTACAGCAGGAAGGCTGGGGAGGGTTGGGTGGGGAGAGGGAAGAGATCAACCAAAGGACTTTTATGTATCCATTATAAGCATAACCAATGGACACAAGACACTGGGGGGTGGGGGAGGACGGGGGAAGGTCAAGGTGGAAAAAAAAGAGACATATGTACTACTTTTTGGAATATTTTAAGTAATAATAAAAGAAAAGAAAAGAAAATATCTTCTCCCAATCAGTTGGTTGTCTTTTCATTTTGTTGATGTTCTTTGCTGTGCAAAATCTTTTTAGTTTGAGGTAGTTCCATTTGTTTTTTGTTTTTTTTTCTGTTTACCTTGTTCAAGGATGTATATCCAAGAAGATATTGCTAAGAGCAATGTCAATTTCCTGCCTCTGTTTTCTTCTATGAGTTTTATGGTTTCTGGTCTGACATTTAAGTTTTTAATCCCTTCTGAGTTTATTTTCGAATATGGTCCAGTTTTATTTTTTTGCATGCACCTGTCTAGTTTTGCCAACACCACTCATTGAAGCAACTCACTTTACCCCACTGGATATATTTGCCTCCTTTGTCATAGATTATTTGAACATATAAGCAAGGGTTTATCCCTGGGCTCTATTCTATTGCATTGATCTAACTACTTTTAAAAGTGAACATGATATTTTTCTCCTAAAAAATTAAAATGAACAACCAAATAAGTTAGTTAATTTATATATGGTTTTCACTGTCAAGTTTACTATCAGTACGCATGAGGAGTTAATGGATCATTTCTACATAGAAAACCTTTTCCTAAAGAAGTATTCTGGAATTAATAAATTTAGAATTGAAAATGGTCTATGAGATTTTTATAAATCTGGAAAATGAACATTTCTTAAGGGAGTTCCAGAGATTTTTTTTTTTTTTAGAAAGAAAATTCTGGGATAAACAAAATTAGGTTGCTGCCCTCAGAATCTTTAATGTGTCTTATGAATATCTAAAGATGGTGCAGTAAAAGTCCAATTTTACACTCATCCTTTCATGGAACCACTTTTTCAGACTAACCTCTGAAGGCACCAGTGCAGATCAGAACATACTTTGGGCAGTGATGGTTCAGGTAATTTCCAGAGTAAAGGGTTAGTGCTTCATCTCATCTGTTTAACTCCTCGAAAATTTCTCCTCTTTCAAACAGCTCTCAACAACTATATATTTAAGTTAATTGTGCCAGTTTATAAGCATGATTTTTTTAGAGTGAGATGGGATAAAAAAAAATAAGATTTTTGTAATGAGATAACATTTTATTTTAATTTTCACCATTTATATACAAACACAAAACACACCACAAAACAGTAAAATTTCATAGTTAATATGTATAGGTGCATAGTTTCATGCTCACATATTTTAAAGTATTACATATATTAGCAAGTTTTACAATACGTCATTATTCTTAGACAGAATCATTAAAAGACACCTAAAAAATCTTAAAATATATGATAGTAAGTCACAACTTCTCAACAAGAGCAACAACAACAAAAAATAGTGAAGATTTAGGAATAGGTGGTAGTCACTTAGGTGTTTTTAATTTGTTTTTATGTTTTTTATTTGAAGCCACAATATCCACACAGCACACAGGGACCTGCTCCCATATATTCACTTCAGTGAGAAGGAAGCACCGAAATGCTGAGTGGGGGGCAGGTACACTGCTGATGGAAGAATCCAAAATACGCTGTAAAAACTTTGGGGAAATGACTGGACACGTTGGAGCTGAGCACTTGTACAGGGTGGAACATCTGTCAGCAGATCTTGGGAAACTGGGAGCAAAGGTGTTTCTTAGGCTTCAGGTTCGTAGTCTTGGTAACCTCCCTAATATTAGGAGAATCAGAAAGACAACATGCAGAGTGAGTGTAAGTGATCAGTAACCAAGGATTGAGGGTAAGATAGGATATGACTTGCCACTCTGAATAAAGGTCGTACTCATAACAGTTCTGAGACGATTCCGCTATACACGATATTGTTGATAGTTTTGTCTTCATGTCAAATATAAAAGTGAATCATGCTGGTTGGTGGGCAGGGTAGCTGAGCTCTACTTGTACATGTGCCACTGAATGATCATATAATCTCGTCCTGCAGGACAAATTGGTTGCTCTAGCTGGCTCTCAGTTTCTCAAACTGTGAACATCAAATCAAGTGGCTTAGAATGCTTTTTCAGGGCTAAGATGCTCTAATTCTTAGAAGGAAACTAAGATGTTTAAAGGCAAGTTATGTTTTTCTCTCCTTTTACTCTCCCATTTGAAAATTTCATCTTCATTTATGGCTTCAATGATTACTCCTGTTCCCCCAACCCGGCCCAGCCATACATTATATGGATACATCCACAATAAAAATATTAATGGCTTTAACTAAAGTGATCAGATTAGTCCTTCTAAAGAACAATTTGATATCAGGATTCTGCTCAAAATCAAACAAACATACCTTTAATATCTCAAGCTGCTTTCTGAATAAAGCACACATTTAAATCAAAAGGTTGCTTTAGTACTCTACAATTTGTCCTTGACCCATTGCTGAAGCTGTTATCTGTCACTATTCTCTCTGCTCCCTAAGCTTGACACATGTTTAAGTACTCACTGTTCCTCAGACACATCTTTATGCACTCTCAGGTATGCATGCCTTCACTTCTGATATCCCCTTGTGTTAGAATGTCCTCTCTTCATTTTGGCCTATCATATCTCCCACCCAGGTCAACATCACCTCCTCTATAAAACCTCTCCCAACTGATCTAGACATTTTTGCTCCTGTGATACCTGGTGCATAGAAAACAGGCAATAATGTTTGTTAAAATAATCCCGACAAGTAAGTGAAGGAATGAATTTGTATTTGTTTTTAGTAAACCTACAGGAGTGTATACTTCTGGGTCCTGGTGCTTTCAATCACTCTTGTTTGTATTTTCTGTAGTGTTTAGCATTGTGCCATGCATAAAAGTCCCCACAATATTGGTGAAATCTAATTAGGGAAAGAAGCAATTGAACCTCAATTTCTATAAATGGGATTAGTATCAATATGCCTTCTAATGATGCCATGAAGAATAATGTATAATCTAACTACAGTTCCCTTGAACTCGATGTTTAGTAAGACAATAACACGTTTTCTTTTTTCATGACACCTGGTTTTGGAATCAGGGTAATACTGCCCTCATAGAATTAGTTGGAGCATAAAATGGAAGAGGATTTAATTAGTATTAATTGTAATTAATTGGTGCTGCTGTAATTATTCTTTAAAAGTTCAGCAGAATTCACCAGAGAAGGCATCTGGTCCTGGGATTTTCTTTGTGGGCAGGTTTTTCACAATGATTCAGCCTCCTCACCTTGTTACACATCTTTTCAGATTTTCTGTGTTCTTTTGAGCAGTTCCATTCATCTACAAGTATTTTTTTTAATTTTCCTTGTGATGCACTTTCTATTAAAGAAACTTGTATTTTCAAATTAAAATAAAAGTACTATTATGCTATTTAAGATGCTATACTAAATTATACCAGTTGTTGCAAATTATTCATTTATCATCTTTTTACTGTATTATTTTTTGGTAAACTCTTACTAAGTCAGCACCCCATAAGGAATGCATGACAAATAATAATTGCTTTCTTTTGGCCTTTAGTTGATTTCTCTAGCTTTCCATTTTGAATTTTTATTTTAGAATGTAAGGTTTCTAATAAAATAATTCTTTAATGCAAGTTGGCAAACTTCTTCTGTTAAAGGGCCAGCTAGTAGATATTTTAGGGTGTGAGCCACATATGGTTTCCGCTGCTGCTGCTACTTTTATTTTTTAACTACCCTTCACAAATGTGAAAACCATTTTTAGCTTGCAAGTTGTCCTCATAAAACATATCCTGGATTTGGCCGACTTGTTCATCTAGACTGGAGAGTAAGTTGTTCTCACCAAGAAGAAATGTAAGGGAAACCTGAGAGTGACAGATGTTGATAGTGCTTATTATAAAGATCTAACTAAAACTCCTAATGATACTTTTGGAGTTTTATGTCTATAAACTTTTACCTCAGAAGGCATTTCATAAGTCTCGTTGTCAGGCTCCCCGGGAACATCTTCCAGAATTCCTTCCTGTGGAGCTCCTTCTTCGCTCTAATATTTAAATGGAAGCACAAAAAGAATAACATGAGGTACCATTTTCTGGTTTTTAAAGTCACAAACATTTTGAAAACATCTTATACACAATAGTGGCAGGGATGTCACAAAAATGGCACTAGTTAATATTACTGGTAGCATCTTCATCTCTACAGTGCTGTTGGAAACACATTGTGGCAACATGTATTACTTACCCTAAACATAAACAACATTTTTGCCTAAGTAATTCACTGGCCAGGAAATAGCCCAAAAATATTTTTCACAGAATCAGTGACAATAGTAAAACATTGTTAATCTAAATGTTCAATGGATGAAGAAAAGCTAAGAAAATTATTATTCAACTACTCATAGATAACCACTCAATAGATAACCTCTAATAACTCAACAGTGCACACAATGGGGATGGAGGAGAGAGGAAGTAATGCTAAAAATAAATTAAGAAACTACCCAAAGAACTCTAATTTAAGAGGGGAAAAAGGGCTCCAATAATCACTCATCTTAAGGAATCCAGCATTTCTGACATGAAATCAAGCACAGAACTCCAATTCAAGTGAAAATAACACAGACTTTTAAAAAATGTGCAAAACCCCTTTTAAAACTGAGATTATATGATAGGTGTAGCTAGTGTATTTCACTATGAGCAGTACCATTTATTTCATTGAAAAACTAAAAAGTGAAGTAGGTGGGTATGAGAATTTTGTTTAAAGGTCAGCTTAAGATATATTCAAATTTGGGGGGTTGGGGAGCAAAGGACATCTGATTCAAAATCAGATTAATTTCAATTTTTCTTAAAACAGCTAAGTAACTTTATAAGGAAAATAAATAAAATTTTTAAAAAACATGGGACAAGTACTTAATCTTTAAAACCAAAACTATATAGGTAGTTTAGAAATACCACCATACTGTAAGTCTTAATGTTATTATAGATAAAAATGTTAATTAACAATCACATTTACTGTTAAAAGATTTAAGGAGTTTTCCAATGCATTCTAGTAATTAAATGCTATGACACGAGAAACCATGGAAATGGGCACATTCTGATATAACCAATACCTGAAGAATAATAATCATGCTAAAGAGGCATTCCATAAACCCCCATCTCTTTTCCCAGTTATGTATGGTTTAATTACAGTTTAATTTTTATTATTGAGTGAATTATAGTTATGGTTTAGATCTAGGGCAGAATTGAAGTGATGAATGGAATTGGTCTATTCACTAGTCCATTCCTTTAGGAATGCATCAAATATGGCAGAACCAGCATTAGTGTATAAGGGCCTTGTGGTTGGAGTTCATTGAAGTTGGAGTCCATTGAAGTTGGAGTCCATTGAAGGACTGATCTGTTTATTTGGAGGCAATTGTGTAGACAAGGGGCACAGAATTGCAACATCTAGTTGCGTAGTGAGATAGATATAAGTAGAAGGGCAAGGCATCGGTAGGAATTAAAGAGTGATAATAGTGGCACAACCATAGAGACAAGTCTACAGTTATGATATTTTGAATGTTTTTGCACTGCTATTTAAATGTAGCAATATTTAAGATTCTGTTAACTTTTAACAAGATAAAACATTTCAAGTTTTGGCAATGTAGTGTCCCTGTTGTATTTTAGAAGTCCTATTCATAATTTTCTACCAACATTTACTACTCCTTCATATAAGACATGCTCATGAGGAAAAACACACACACACACATTCTGCACTAGACCACTGATTATCTCTGGGGCTACTTCCTGAGACTGTCTTGACTCTCCTAGTAAAATGCAATGTTAACTATAGCATATGATTTTCATCATAAATTGCATATGCCCCAACAAGCAAAACCTAGCAACAAGGCTGACTAAAGATATAGTTCCTGGTCATCTGCTAGGCTTTCTGATTAGTAAATTGACCTACTTCCCTCATTAGCTGTATAATATATCTGTTCAGATTATGTATCAGCAAGTTTATAAATGACTATGTCATCAATGATTTGAATCACTTTATAAGAGTCAAATTGAACACCATTAAGTCGTATAATGACTATACACAGTTCATACATGCAAGGAAACATTCTCAGAGTAAAAATGCAAATCTATTTTAATTAAGTGCTTTTAGAGAAACCATAGCTATTCATGCTCTACTTAGGATAATTTATTGGCATATTAGTTACTTTTTTGACTTTTGTTTCAATTTTTTTGGTCTTGACAATTGAGGAAAGGAGGGGAGAGAGAGAGAGAGAGAGAGAGAGAGAGAGAACTGCTGCTCAGTGGTTAGAGCATTGGTTCACATATCAAAGAGTGTTGGGTCTGATTCCTGGTCAAGGGCATGGGCATGTGCCTGGGTTGTAGTACCTGGGTTCCAGGTTTGACGCACAGCCCCAGTTGGGGTGTGTGTAGGAGGCAACCCATGGATGTGTCTCTCTCTCTCTCATATTAATATTTCTCTTTGACTCTCTTCCCCTCTTTCTCTCCTCTCTAAAAATATCAATGGGAAAAATATCCTGGTGTAAGGATTAACAACAACAAAAAGTAAAAAAATATAGAGATAGAAAGAAAGAGAGAGAAGAAGGGGGCAGAAAGAAAGATAAAATGAAAACTGGTTTGTTTTACTGTTTTTGGAAAGTTTGAGAATGGAGGAGAGAGCAAAGCTAATACATTTATTCTATTTGGGGGTTATTTTTGTATACTATTTATCAGTATTATATACGAACCCAATTTTAAATACATTCAATCATAAATTACAAAATAATTGGCCTATAAGTCAGGGGTCAGTGTGAAATCATTTTTTTTAGAAGACATTTTCATTATAAAGAAAACCAGCAGCTCAGTGGCTGCAATATTTGTGACAGTGCCATGCAATTAGATGACTCACCTAATGAGACTT
Source organism: Murina feae (assembly GCA_004026665.1). Taxonomy (NCBI): domain Eukaryota; kingdom Metazoa; phylum Chordata; class Mammalia; order Chiroptera; family Vespertilionidae; genus Murina; species Murina feae. The sequence continues at coordinate 25,337 of PVJC01017480.1, read as the reverse complement.
CACAGCACAGAAACATTGCCAACTCTTCCCGACTTACTTGGATGCAGAAGTAGTTGCAAATGTTAATACACAATGGGAATTCTGGAAATAAACTATTCGCAGTTTCACGTCCTCCATCAATAAAAATACTATATATGTTCACTATGATATATGCTTATTATTTTAAGTTTACACAACATAAAATACTTTATGATTTAATATCTAGCTATCTCTACTATGTAGCCATTTGTTATTTGTATCAGAAAAATAAGAGGCTAAAATATATATACATATATGTATACACATATATGCACACACATAATGAGTGATATATTTATAAGGGCAGAAACCAGAGAGAACATATTTATTTATTGCATGGCTATTAAATCTGTAAATGCTAAACTGATTAACTTCTTGTTACAGGGAAAAATAGCTTATTATGAATTCAATCCATTCCATTTTTCTGGTTTAGACCTTTTCATCAGAGTGTGTTCAAACAGAATAGAGATGATGAAATTGTCAGAAATAAATTGTTCATCCCCCCCCCCCGCCTCTAAATATGTGGCACAGAGACTACAATTTTTAGAATGGTTTAAAATATAATTGCTTGGGTTTCTTCATTTTTTGTGATGAACCAATAAAGCTTAGACCTTCTCTTCACGGTGGAAATGCTCCTCTCTCCCAAGCCCCTACACCACGTTCATTTGGATTGCCACAATAAAACAGAATGGTCCATTAAGTCCATGGGGTAGATGTTATCCTTAGTCATGATGTTTATTTACCTTGTCTTAATTCCACAGAAGAGGAATAAAAGATTATATCCTCATCACAACAAATGAATACCCTTTGCTTTGTCTAATTTTTGTTTCTTTAAGCACTGGATGTTCATGTTCATTTAATTACTTTTAAATCATACATTATTTCTGGATTACATTATTAAACTTTCAGTAAACCAAAATGGAGTGCTCTATTTAATTTTTTTCAACCATTCATTCTTTGATTCATGTGTATCTTCCTTTGGTTTTGAGTGGGAACTCCTGTTCTCTGTATCAGAAGGACAAAAACAAAGAACACTCAGACTATCCTGTCTATAAGATCTGCAACTGTCTGTCTCTATGGCTGCAAAAGAAGCTGGAATACGTTTGTGTATGTATGTGTGTGTGTGTGTGTGTGTGTGTGTGTGTGTGTGTGTGTGTGTTGGAAAATATATATTGAGAATCATTTCTAAAATTCTGTCCCTGGTGAGGAACTAAAACTGTGGTTACCCAATCACTCCAAATATTTTTATCATAGTCCCTACCCAATTTTATAGACTATTTGTTGTTTGGAAGTCCAGGAGAAAATACGCTTTTAAGAGCAAGGGATTTGGTGGTCAACTGACCTAGTAGAAGATGGTTTCTGTGAGATTTTGAGCAATTGAGATATCTGTCTTAGAAAATAGTAACAATAAACCTTTCTTTATTCAATGAGATGATATTTATAAAATAGCATATAATGACAAGCCTGCAGTTATAATAAAACCTAATATGTACTGAGCAGGCACTAGGTGCTAGGCTGTCTTAGCATTTTACTTTTGTTATCTAAGTATCCCAATAAATGTATATCATATATAGTACCCATTACTATATTTTCATTTTATTGCTAACTTTATTTTTATAAAGCTTTTCTTGGAAAAGCCTGGAACCAATAACATTTTAAGAATAGAAGCATTTCATTAGAAGTTATTTCATTGACGAGCTACATTTGACTCTCCAATGAACCTCAGTAGTTTGCTTTTTTCAAACTGGTACTTAGGTCCTCCTCTTTGTCCCCTTTCTCTCGGCTGTCTAGAAAGTCAGCTGAGATGTTTTAGAACTAAATGATAGATGGACCTTGCAAATACTGAATACATCTTAGTGACATAGATAAGAGGCAAATGCTGCGGAGCCATCAGTGCAAATGCTACAAAGACAGTGCCTGTTTTAAATTGAAGACTTACAAGCAGAAGTGGTGCTATATTTAGACCACAGCACAGTACTTGAGGCTGAATGTACTTTCCTTGGTATTTAGAACGCTGATAAGAAGCACATCCTATCCTGAAGTAACTAAATTCTTATAATTGAAGCAAAACAAGATATATATTAAAATCTATGACTTCTCTATTGTGTACTTTTGGGGTCAACCTGAGCTCATGAGACTCTAGGTTGTTACATCAATCAGTTATAGTCTTTACATAAGGAACACAACATTGAGGAAAATATAGAGAACTAAGATCTTAGAAATAAATATAAACAGTGTCACATTAGTATATATGACAATCACAATAAGTGGTATCAACTTGGCTTGCTACCAAAAATGTGTAATACATTTGTGTTTAAGGGGCTATAAGAGTTTAGGAGGTGATAATAAATTTATCATTGTTTTATACTAAGAATTGACCTAATAATGATTATTTTTTCCAATATTATATATTAATAAGCACCTCCAAATTATAATAAAAGACTATGAAACAGAAAATGTTATTTCTCTTCATTCTCAGATAGAGGTTCCATATATTTTGTGTTATGCAGTTTCTAAGTATGCAATCTTATTGCTAATATCAATCTATTCAATTAAAAGGAACTTAAATAGCAGTATAACTCTAGCAGTATACTTATTATGTATAATCTATTATACCAGCAATTGTAGAGTATACAGTGTTGTCAAGGCATGGTCCCTTCACCTCACGCAACTTCAAATATAGATACATCTAATCTAATAAAAGAGTAATATGCTAATTGCATCACTCTGCCACATCCCAAACCACGCCCACCAGCCAGTCAGAGTGACTATGTGTAAATTAACCCAACCAAGATGGTGGCCAGCAGCCACAGAGCTAAAGCAAACAGGAGGCTTGGTTGCCCTAGCCTCTGCTTGGTTGCCGGCTGTGGCCTCTGCTCAAGGCAACAAAGTTTCAATTATAGAAGCCATGGAGCTGGAATAAATGGGAGGCTTGGTTGCCCCAGTGATGGAGGAAGCTGCCTGCCTAGGCCAGCTATGGCCTCCACTTAAGGCAACAAAATTTCAATTATAGAAGATAAATAAACCCCAATACCTGCTTCCAGTCAGCCTTGCTGGGAGCTTGGGTTGCTGGGAGCTGTGGCCAGCCTGCAAACAGCCATCAGCTCCTCATCCAGGCATCCCAGCGGGACCTCCACCCTGATCCGGGACACCCTTCAGGCGAACCAGCTGGCCCCCAACCATGCACCAGGCCTCTATCCTATATAATAAAAGAGTAATATGCAAATTGACCCTAACAGCAGAACACTGGGAATGACTGGTCACTGTGACACACACTGACCATCAGGGGGCAGACGCTCAATGCAGGAGCTGCCCCTGGTGGTCAGTGCACTCCCATAGGGTGAGCTCTGCTCAGCCACAAGCCAGGCTGATGACTGCCAGTACAGCGGTGGTGGTGGGAGCCTCTCCTGCCTCCTCAGCAGCACTAAGGATGTCCTACTGTAGCTTAGGCCTGCTCCCTGCTGGCAAGTGGACATACCCCAAGGGCTCTCAGGCTTCCAGAGGGATGTTTGAGTGCCAGCTTAGGCTCGATCACCCGGGGAGTGGGCCTAAGCCAGCAGGTGGATATCCCCTGAGGGGGTCCCAGACTGTGAGAGGGCACAGGCTGGGCTGAGGAATGCCCTGAGTGCACAAATTTTTGTGCACAGGGCCTCTAGTATTAAATAAGAGATACATAAAAGCTGGTGTAACACAAGGGAGTAAATGTGATACAGGGCATAAGGAAGGAAAAGTAAAATGTTCAGAATGGGGTGGATGACTTCTGGTCATTAGAACTGGATCAGAATTTTTTCATGGTGACTGGGAACTTCAGGGAGAGGACACATTATGGACAAACACACAGGCCAGAAGTGATTTTTATCTGGCTGGAGAATAGGGTGTGGAGATAGAGAAGTGCCCTTCCAAGTAAAGTTTGAACATTTAAGAGTTGTTCTGTGTTATCACATGAGAAAGTTATATGGTACACATTTTGTTGTAGGAAGAATGTTCTGGCAATGATGTGCAGACAGTTTGAGAGGAAAGAAAGCAGAGATGAATGGGTTGTGCAGGCAATCAATTCCAGACAGAGGTGATGAGGTGACTAGAGGAATGGGAGTCTAAATGGAGCAAAGGGATTGATGTTGCAAGATATTGTAGAAGATGAATGGACAGAATATAGCAATTGTTGTTTAAGAACTGTGATAAGTCAGAGATTTTCTATTTCTTGCAAACTAGAAAGTTAGCCTGCCAATTTCATGGATGTAGGCCAAAGACACGAGAGTCTTGGGGCAGAGACAAATGACTTTATTACTTACTAGAGGCCTGATGCATGAAATTCGTGCAAGAGTAGGCCTTCCTTCCCCCAGCTGCTGGCACGAGCTTCCCTCTGGCACCCTGGACCCGGGCTTCCCTTGCAGCCCCAGCTTCATCCAGAAGGATGTCTGGCCTAATTAGCATATTACCCTTTTATTGTGATAATAAAAGGGTAATGTGCAAATTGACCCTAACAGCAGAACCACTGGGAATGACTGGTTACTATGACACACTCTGACTACCAGGGGGCAGATGCTCAATGCAGGAGCTGCCCCCTGGTGGTCAGTACACTCCCACAGGGGGAGCTCTGCTCAGCCTCAAGCCAGGCTGATGGCTGCCAGTACAACAGTGATGGTGGGAGCCTCTCCCGCCTCCTCAGCAGCGCTAAGGATGTTTGACTGCAGCTTAGGTCTGCTCTCCACTGGCAAGTGCATATCCTCCAAGGGGTCCCGGGCTGCCAGAGGGATGTCTGATTACCAGCTTAGGCCCAATCATCCAGGGAGTGGGCCTAAGCCAGCAGGTGGACATCCCCCAAGGGGTCCCAGATTGTGAGAGGGCACAGGCCAGGCTGAGGGACCCCTCTGAGTGCACAAATTTTTGTGCACTGGGCATCTAGTAGATAATAACAGCAGTAGCCAGAGTATCCTCATTTTTCTTGAGCTGATTCCTCAAGCCCCAATTCCCATAGGGAAATTGAGGTGAGACCTAGACATCCAATGATGTGTATATTACTATATAGAAGAGCAATCCTGGTCTTAGAAAATCTGAATCTTTTGTAATAGGTAGCAGCCATATCTCTCCTTTGCTCCAGAAACATCTCTAACCAAGGCTATAAGCATACCTGTCCTTTCCTTTAAAGGAAGAAACTATTTCTGTCTTCCAAGGCTGTTCACTATACAAAAATCCTTGAAATACAGCTTCAAACAAAAGGTAGTTAGTGCCTTGCTTGTAAAATGTGCAGAAATGTGAGAGCCCCAGTCTCTCATCACTGCTTGAACGTGGGTAGATAACACAGGACAAGGGTAAAAACAATTAGGTTTTTAGTTGGACTGATTAGAAAGATGGAGGTTATTCATATTTGCCCTAGAGAAAAATAGGACAGAGTAGATTTTAGGGGCAAAGTCACTTTTATGTTGTCTGAGGTACCCCATAAATATATGTTGAAAATATAAGATGAGAATTGAGACTTCAGAGTTATAGATATGTTTTGAATATTTACTGCAGAGAGATATTTGAGGAAGTCATCAGAGTTGGCAAAACTAAGACAAAATGAGGCAAATGAAGAAAAACAATGTGGCATCACATATACAACCCTTTCAGTTAGGACACAAGGCAGGCGCAAGAGGGAAAAGCAAAGGCAAAGTAAGCGACGGAAGATAAAAGAAAATTAGGAATCCATACTCTTTCAGAAGCTTGATGAAAAAGGCCTTTTACTAGCAATTGGCTTACTACTGGAAGTTTCAAACACTAAAGAAAGAAAACAAGGAAGGGAGTCACAACGTTCGCTTTTAGTACTAAGCATTTTACGTATGGGGGATACATACGTGTTTAATAAATGTTCATGTCTGTTGAATAGTCCAGAAAAAGATGGAAGAAGACGTCAGATTTCAGGGGATAAACAAATAAGAGCAAGACTATTGAAGGCTGTGATGGTGACAACATTTTGAGAAGTCGTGAGTAGAGAAAGCTGCTGTTGGGACCATTAATTTTGAGGGTGGCAATTTGTGAGGAGTAAGCCTTTTGTTTTGGAGTTTGTTTTTTTTGTTTTCTTTTTAAAGAAATGGAGAGACTTGTTAATGATACCAGTACACGTAGAATTTCATGATACAAGGCAGAGAAGGGCTGGCTAATAGAGGAAGGTCTGAAATGAGGGGGTAAGGGATGGAATCCAGAAGGCAGGTGATGATTACTTAGAAAGTGGGGAGTGTCAACGTGTGCATACATCTGGAGACAAGGGAACAGAGAGGAGTCTGCAGCAGTCGCCAATTTCTAAGTGACATAGGTAACACGATGATAAAGATGAAGGTTTTAGGAGTGAGAAAGGCAGGGGAGGAAGTATTTATTTATTGAATAATACTGTAGGTAGCTAATCATCCCATTATATTGATGAGAAACATGAATGTCAAAGATTGCATTTTTGCCTAAAGTAAAAAAAAAAAAGTGATTACTAGTCAAACTGGGTTCAAAATAATATCAGAGTATGCTAAAGATAAGTTTTTAATCGCTCCAGTAGGGTTGTGGTCTTAAGGGAAGTGGAAAGGTTTTATAATGGAGACTCTGAAAAATAAGATAAAATATCAATTAGAAGATATATTAGGAGAAATAAACCATTACTGAGAAGCAATGAGTGCAAGTGAAATGTGGTTACCATCGATTTTTTTTCTTCTAGCAGACAAAGGGTTTAGCCTAAATTTTGGTTCTTTAACATGAAATGAATTCATTGTGAACTGTTTTACAGCAACAATGTAATAATGTTCACCAGATAACGATTAAAAAAATACAACACCACCTCTGCCTCAGAGAGCTCTGATGTCAGTTTCCTCAGGGTGACTCTCCAGGCCTCATGGTTAGTTCATAAACAAGTAATTTGAGGTGGCCTAGCTGTGTTACAGTAAAAGGTAACTCTAAAGCATATTTATGTAGAAAACAACCTTCTATTCAAATTCTTAAGGCAGAGGAACCTAAAATGAAGATAAGCAAAACAGTAAAAATTTCTGCAGAAGGAGGGTGCAAAATAAACATATTTAGTAAAAAATAATTAAATTGACTTACATAAATTTGTTTTTAATATCAAAGACCAAATTTTAATTTTTATCTCATTTAAAAATGCATTATGCACAGTCTCTTTTATCCATGTCAATTTTATGTCAAAGTGACTTTTTTCTTGTTTCCAAGTACTTACAATTTTAAGTCTGGGAACTATTCAGTCTTCTCTAGCCCTAACTTTTCCACTGCAGGCATTCTGTTTTCTGAGCTGTGGCTTTCCCATCCTATTTTTCACATCTCAACCATAATTTTGTGTAAGGGTACCCATGCATCCCATCTCTATGGAAACCAAGACGTGGGCAGCACAAAGATGGTTTTATTGGAAAGCCCACTAGAGCAGAAGAACTAGTGCACACAATTTATTTTCCTAGCAGACTCAGTAAATTTAACCTGGAGGATGAAGTCTGATTGTTGAATTTTCCTGGGCATATGGAAATCTGAAAACCACTGTCTGTTCCCAAGCCAGGTGATAGTATCATGTTGGTGTTCTCATGGGTTATGCCCAGAAAATAATGTGTTGGAGTTTCTCTAGGACTGTTACTACAGCATAGCAATTCTTGCCCAGATTTGATGATCCAGTCATTTAAGCATGGGTATCATCATTAACATTGCATGATTGTAAAGTACCAAATAACTATCGCTTCTCAGGAAATGAAAAAGAAATATCTGTATAAGCAGGTAACAGTGGTTCCTGCCCATCCTTCCCTTGCTCCCTGGGGTAGGAGACTTAGGCATGTCAAAGGAATTCAGAATCTTTGGAGCAAGTGTGAAAATCACAATGATCAACTAAATAAGTACTTCCATCCAAAGAAAAATTTAAACATGTTAATTCAGGAAAATGCCAGCATGCTATAATAGAGTATCACTGGTTATGAAATTTGAAGCCACTTTCAATATACTGATAAATTATTATAATTTCTTAGACTACTTACATTTCTCTGTATACCTTTAAAATACATATTCCCATCAGATATCTACAGGTGTTGTAAAATAAGTATTCAGGGAGTACCTAGATGCAAAAGCTTAGACCTTTAGTTTTATTTTCTTCACGTCCTCGCATAACAAGTACTGAATGAGTTAATAAATTAATAAATGAGTTTGACATGAGCTAGTTTTGATCATATTCAGAACAGAAATCATTTCCACAAACGACTTACAGAGAAACCTGCATATCCATTCACCCTAAATCCCTCTCTCACTGATGTCCCCATTTTACTATTAGCTATTCAGCCTTGGGCATTAAGCTCTGCTCTCTCCCCTGGTCCTCTCGTAAATGTCAAGGCTATTTCTGGAGGTAAGACAACTGTTGTGGTAAGTGTGAGCACACACCACCATGGGGCACAAGGCACTGAGAGAAAAGGCTGCCAAAATAGGGAAATAACTCAGAAAAAAAGGACAGGGAGTTGAAAATAATAGCATCTATGCATTTGTCTATTTATGATCTTATTTACATGTCAATAATTTTTTAAAAATATGTGGTATTTAGAAAATATAGTGTTGCCTTCAGCTATAGTTAACACTGTGGCCATTAATACAAAACCATGTCCTTGCTTAAATCACAAAAGACAATTTAGAGCTCAATCTCTAAGAACTAAGGATAGCTTATATACTCTATCTTGAGGGACTCCAAGGAAATAGAGTTTATCCTTTTCAGAAAACACTGCCATTTTTCAAGTAAGAGAGAGAGCTGATGGAAGATTTTTAAAAATTTTGAAAGATATGAGGGCAAGCAGGCTTTTAACAAAAACAAAGATTTTTTTATGCAGTTTTATACAGTTTCTGACTGACTAAATTTATAAAGTCCAGAAACTTATCTGAAGACTTAAGCTTATTTTTTATTGTAGTGGGGAAAAATGATTATTTGTATTATCAATTATGAAATTAAGCAAATGGGAAGTTTTTCTAATGGGCAGTTTTAATATTCATGAATATGATGGCTCAACATTTTCTCCAGTATTTCCTACAGCAAGACCACTAATTAATGATCATATTCACAAATGGAACATATTCTTGTCTGATACTATTTTTTTCTTTGCCAAGAATTAATACTTCTTATTTTAAATAGGTTTTACTTTTTCACTTTATATTTCTATATTTCTACCCACAAATTTCTTTTTTTTTTCCATTCAGTACTCTCATTCTCATTATGCGATTTCTTTCTTTTTTTCTTTTTTTTAGGCTTTTATTTTCTAATTACATTTGACATTAAAAATTACTTTATATTAGTTCATTATGCGATTTCTTAAAGCCTGGGTTAGTACATTGAAATCTTTCAACTGTGACTCAGTAATGTTTTCATTTCTACAGATCTGTCTGGCATTAGGCTGACTTTGTGAAGCATACATATGAACATGAAAGGAGAGGTTTAAATCAATTTGCCCAAATCAAAATGAGAGGTCAAATTTTGCAGAGTGTTTTGTTTCTTGAAAATCTTCTTGCTATAATTATCTGAAGTCCTTGGCTAGATAATTATTAAAAGACTCTTGCAATTGTTCCTTTTTTCTACATAGATCGCCACATTAATTAAGAGAGAATCACTGGAGATGGGTTGCTGCTCTGCATCTTAAAGTAGTTTAAGTTCTTCATTGTCAAAGGAGAAAAAAGTGCATGAAGAATAAGGGTGGCCCAGTTGGCATGGCTCAGTGGTTGAGTGTCAAACTATGAACCAAGAGATCATAGATCAATTCCTGGCCAGGGCACATGTCCAGGTTGTGGCTAGATCCCCAGTGGAGGCCTGCAGGAGACAGCCGACCAATAATTCTCTCTCATCATTGATATTTCTATCTCTCTCTCCCTCTTCATTATTCTCTGAAATCAATATATCCTATATAATAAAAGCCTAATATGCAAATCAACCAAACGGCAGAATGACCAGTCGTATGAATCTCACTGACCACCAGGGGGCAGATGCTCAGCGCAGGAGTTGCCCCAGCCCATAGGCCCCAGACTAGCCAAGGTGGGTGCCAGTAGTGGCCCCCCCAATTGCCCCACAGATTGGCCCTGATCGCTGGCCAGGCCTAGGAACCCTACCCTTGCAAGAAATTTGTGCACCGAGCCTTTAGTACCTATCTATCTATCTCTATCTATCTATCTATCTATCTATCTATCTATCTATCTACCTATCTATCTATCTATACATATATATGATATATGCCGAAGTGACCGTTATGACCAGAATGACTGGAATGACTGGTCGCTATGATGTGCACTGACCACCAGGGGGCAGACACTCAACGCAGGAGCTGCCCCCAGCCTGCAGGCCTCGCTTGCTGATGGGGCCTGCTGGCCAACCTTCTGGTCCCTCCCCCTGGCCAGCAGGCCCCAATTGCCCTATTGGGCCAGGTCCCTGAGCTGGGACAGAAAACCTAGGGTGTGTGGCAGTGGACTTGGGTGGCGAGGGAAGGGGGGTGCGTGGAGAGGTGGGGAGATAGGGAATGGTGAGGTGGCAGTGTGTGGTTGGCGAGGGAAGGAGGAGGAGAGACAAGGAAGAGGAAGGGAGATGGAGAGGCCAGGAGCCTGATTGGCCCTGATTTCTGGCCAGGCCTATGTACCCCATCCATTCATGAATTCATGCATCCAGCCTCTAGTATATATAATAAGGTTGCTTCTTAGTCAAATTTTCTGATATACAGATATTCTCAAATAGATCTCTGAAATATGCCTTGAACTTATTTCTGTACATTTTTTTAAAAGGAGGCCATTAAGGATTTTGTACATATTTCATAACCTGTAAGGTACTTAACCTGATTTCAATTGAGCTAGTAAAGAAATATGGAATCAGGTGTCTGCAATAATAATGCTAAAGTTATATTTACACTATATCACACTCAAAGGCGTGAAAACAGGGAGACAAGAAGCAAACAGTACCTGATTAGCCTGAGAGCGGTATACATCTACCTACAGGTGCCTCATCACGGATGCTGGGAGAACCAGGCTCCTGACTATGGGAATGCCAGGCAACATATGTCCACTCCGAGACTCTAGAGGGTGTCTTATGGCATCGTGCTGTGTTAGAATAAAATAAGCAAAATCAAGCAAACTGAGTGATGAGAACTGCTTCAGTTTTTCACCATTTTCCTTGATTACCATTTTCTAAGGCCAGCTCAGATATCCACTAGAAGAGAAGGGATTTGAGAGGATCCTAAAAAGTCAAAGTGACATGATGACTGATCTAAGGTCTTCCTCATCACTAAATCCTTAGATCCTAGAACAATGCACACACCTAGTCAGTGCTTTGTAAGTGCTCATCAAATGACTGCAACTTGTGTATGAGTTCTCCATGATATCCTCCATCAGAGCTAATCTCTCTTCTGTGTGCTCCCCTAAACTCACCCCATGGATCTAGTTCAGCATAAATGGAGATTTTTTTAGATCACTAGTGTAGGTGAATGTCCTCTATTAGGTGTAAGTTCCTAACAGGAAGGGTGACATATCCATCTTTATCTTCTAGAGTTCTTTGCCTGATACTTTGCATGTTGCCAAGTTTTTCTGTTTTGTTTGTGGGGTTTTTTTTTAAAGGACGAATAAATGTATACAAGATACCAGTGGAAAAAAGAGACAATAAAAATTTACTAAAAACTTGACTCAATTGAATTGTTATTCAATAGGAATCCCTCAGTGATGTATAGCAGAAATTAGGATTCAGAACCAAGTAGGAAGAAATACTGTTGCCCATAAAGATATCACAACTTGATATGTAATAGGTAAAAATGTCTGATATTGAAGTTCTGTTTATTTATCTGCCTTTCCTGTATAAAAAGCAACAGAGCATTAAGAACAATATGTGTGGCTATACCTGAGTTACTCGTTGCAAATGCAGATCCCAGGCTCTGTCCCTTAACTGCTTATTCAGAATACTTAGGATTGAACCAACAGGAATTTGAATTTTTTAAAATTTTCATTGGGTGATTTGTAGAGATTAAAAGTGATTATTATTTTTTTCTATCTGCTATTGTGAAATTTACATAAGCATTAACTGGTAAGTCTCCTTTTTCTGATAAAAACAAAACAAAACAAAAACTCTTCTCTGGGAAATATAAAAAGGTAATCAATTTTCGTGAGAGCACATGTTCTGGAAAAACCCTGATCACGGTGATGCCATCATCAGAGACTGTGACAGTGACCACCACCCGGAGTCCTTATTTCCTTTCAAATAAGTTCCTGAATCCCATGCCATCTGGCCCAGGTTCTATTCCCCGAGTTGTCTCTGGGACTCTCCCAGCAACTGAGAAATCTGGATAAAGAAGGAATGCACTGAACTTAGGTAATAGATCAACCTTTCAGAACTACAAAAATATAAATGAGTATAAACAATAATTAAATTGAAAGTGTCTTGACTATAAAGTGAAGCCATAGGTTAGATAACAATGGTAGTTCATATTTTTTGAAGATTTACTACGTTTTAAAAATATGTTTTTATTGATTTGTAGAGAGAGAGGATAGGAGAGGGAGATATATATATAGAGAGAGAGAAACATCGAAAGAGCATCAATAGGCTGCCTTCTGCACATCCCCTACTGGAGATCCAGCCTGAAATCCCGGCACGTGCCCTGACTGGGAATTGAACCAGTGACCTCCTGTTTCTTGGGTCAATCTTCAACTCTAAGCCACACCAATAAGGCAAATATTTACTACTTTTCAGATCTCTTTGGAGGCTTACTATAACCTTAGGAAGCAGGTGCTAGGATGAGATCAAACCTACAGACATGACTAGTTTACTCAAATCCTCTCAGCTTGCAGGAATGGAACCAGGAAACTTGGCCTTAAGAAGCTATGCTTTGAACTACCAGCCACATGACCTCTTAAAGCATCTCTGGATGTGTGGACACCTGGGCACCAGTGCAGGCACATATGCACACCCAATGGTGCTATTTATGTTGAAAATGTCAGTGCTCACTTCAGTGACTGGAATTCCAGGTAAATGATAAAGTATTTTTGAATTCTAAAAACATTAAAATTTTAGTGGGATTCAGTAATAGTCTGTCTCCCTGCATATTTCAGGAGTATATTTGAACTTTAACAGTTACATGGAACTTTTATAACTGCATGATTAAACACAAGTACAAGAAATTGTGAAGAAACCTTTTTTTCCTTTTAACATCTATTCATAAGTTTCTGGTTCCATCTGAATTTGGCTTTAAACCTTGCCACATTTCCCAGAAACTAGTATCTTCTAACTGACATCTATAAAGGATGTTAAAAAAAGAATGAATACAATGCAAGCAATTGTTATAATACTGTTTCATCTTCCATTCTCTCTCTCTCTCTCTCTCTCTCTCTCTCTCTCTCTCTCACCACTTTCTCTAAAATCAGTTCATAATAGTCTCTCAGTATGTTTTATTTGGTTAATATATATTATATACACACACTCACATACCACACACACACACACAGAGACACACACAGACACAGAGGGCCTGGTGCACAAAATTCGTGCACTGGGCAAGGGTGGGGGGGTCCTCAGCCCAGCCTTCCCCCTCTCACATATTGGGAGCCCTCAGGAGAGTCTTACTGATGGCTTAGGCCCACTCCCTGCTCTCCTTGGGGAGTGGGCCTAAGCCAAAGTCTGGCCTCCCTTTGTGGGAAGCCACCAGGCTAATCAGGGGAAGCCACTAGCCCCATCACACCATTGCTGCAGCCACTGCCAGTCACCACAACCACCAAGGTGTTTTCATCAACACGGACTCCAGTCCCTTCACCATGAAAAAAATAACAACTTTCTTTAGGCATTTTCAAGATGTGTCTTTCATGGGATATGACATTTCTTTCTTTCTTTTTTTTTTTTTTTAATCCTCACCTGAGGATATGTTTCCATTGATTTTTAGAGAATGTGGAAGAGAAGGGAAAAACAGAGAGAAATTTCAAAGTGAGAGGAACACTTTGATTGATTGCCTGCTGCATGAGCCCTGACCCGGGACCCCGCCAGGGAGAAGCCTGCAACCCAGGTACATGCCCTTGGTCAGAATTGAACCCAGACCCTGCAGTCAGCAGGCTGAGGCATTATGCACTGAGCCAAACTGGCTAGGGCAGAATATGACATTTCTTAGCCCTCCAGGAGTGGACCTTCATTTTTTCCCTCCAGGATTGTGGTAGAAAAACCCTAGATCGCCTTTTTGGATTCTTATTACCCAAGTTACTAAGAATATTACCAGTGGCATACAGGGAGCTTAGCCAATGAAGAGTAAGAAAAGGTGTTTCCTCTGCAGTTCACTCCGATCACTGGCTCTACCCCTGCCCCTCCAATCCCAGCTCCACCCTTGCCCAGGCCTGTAACCTCTGGCTAACACTGCAGGCTTGGGCAGGAGACCCACAAGCTCCTCCGATCACCAGCTTCATAGAGCCCAGGCCTCTGCGATCATCAGCTCTGATCCTGCCTCCTGCCATCGCCAGCTCTGCCCTTGCGCAACTGGCAGCCTCTGGCCAAGGCTGCAGGCCTGAGCAGGGGACCCCAGACCCCTGCTTTGCTGGCTCCACAGTGCCCTGAGCCCTGTGATCGCAGGCTTCATCCCTGCCTCTCCGATCACTGGCTCTGTGGAGCCCAGAACCCTGCGATCTCTGGCCTAGCCCCTGAACAGGCCTGAGGCCTCTGGCCCAGGCCTTATGCCTGTGTAGGGCACCCTCATACCTGTCCAATCACCAACTCTGCCCCTGCTCCCTCCAATAACCGGCTCTGCCCTTGCCCATGCCTGAGGCCTCTGGCAAAGGCCTCCGGCCTGGGCAGAACACCCCCAGCCCCCTCTGATCGCCTGTTATGCCTCCCCTTCCACCTGCCTGGCTAACAGGCCTGACCACTTCAGTGGTGGGGCTGAGCCGGACTGGGCGCCGCCATCTTGTGGCTATGGGGGTGGCCATCTTTGTGATGCCTAATTTGCATATTACTTTTATTAGATAGGAGGATATATACATACACATGCACACACACATATATATAATAGACCAGAGTGCTTTCTTGGAGGTAATTTTGGGGCCAATGTGATGTCTCCATTGTCATCAATTAAAAATTTTATAACACCCTCTCTCACTCATGACAAAAATTATTAAAAACTTAGTAATAAAGAAGATTACTACATATTACTTTTAATAGGCTCACCCAATGCTTATTAAATTATCTAAGAGAAAATTTTTTAAAATTTATTGTTTGATGGATTTTAGAGAGAGAAGGGAGAGATGGGGAAAGGGAGAGGAAGGGAGAGAGAGAGGAGAGAGAGAGGGAGACATCGATTTGTTTTTCCACTTATTTATGCATCCATAGTTGATTCTTGTATGTGCCCTGACTAGGGAATCAAATCTGCAACCTTGGCATATCAGAAGTATGCATTAGCCAACGGAGCTACCAGGCCAGTGCTGAGTTAGGTATTTTTAAAAAATATATTTTATTGATTTTTTACAGAGAAGAAGGGAGAGGGATAGAGAGTTAGAAACATCGATGAGAGAGAAACATCGATCAACTGTCTCCTGCACGCCCCCTACTGGGGATGTGCCCGCAACCAAGGTACATGCCCTTGACTGGAATTGAACCTGGGACCCTTGAGTCTGCAGACTGATGCCCTATCCACTGAGCCAAACCGGTTAGGGCTGAGTTAGGTATTTTTTTTGATTGGCACCCAAAAAGCTTGAAGTAATATGTTGAATTTTAGACTTTTGTCCAGTATTAAAGGCTACTGGCTAATAAAATGTCAGTATTGAATTTATTAGCCACTTAATTTTAGAATTCCTTTGATTCACTACTTCTATAAATCTTTATTCCTCAACTTCTCCTTTGAACCAGTCTTACGAACTTACTGATTTTCATATTAATTTGGTGAATAAAATATTTGACATATGCTCATTTTATTTTTGTGTGAAAGTCATAAGTATTTATATTTTGAAAACTATACTTTAACACACTGTAGAAAGACCAATTGCTTGGTTCAACTACGCATTGTTGAATTATATTTTCTCTTTTATTTTAATACTAGAGACCCAGTGCACAAAAATTTGTGCACTCAGGGGGTCCCTCAGCCCAGCCTGTGCCTTCTCGCAGTCTGGGACCCCTCAGGGGATGTCCACCTGCTGGCGTGCCTGGCCAGCCTGGTTGAGGGGCTAATGGCTGTTTGTAGGCTTGCCAAGCCCCCTAGTGGGGACCTTCACCCCATGGGGATGTGGCCAGCCTGGGTGAGGGAGTGAGGGCCATTTTCAGGCTGCCCACAGCTCCTTCAGGGTTCAGGTCCCTACTGGGGTGCCTGTCTGGAAGCAGGTATCTGGGATTTATTTAACTTTTATAATTGAAACTTTGTTGCCTTAGTCCCCTCCCTCAAAGCCTAGGTTACGCCTGGCAACCCAAGGTCCCAACCCAGCAGATATCTGGGTTTTGTTTATCTTCTATAATTGAAACTTTGTAGCCTTAAGTAGAGCTCAGGGCCCATAGTGCCCTGGCTTCCTCCATTGCCCCAGGCAACTCCAGCTCCATGGCTGCCGCCATCTTAGTTGAGTTAGTTTGCATATTTGCTCCTGATTGGATAGTGGATGTGGCTTGTGGGCGTGGCTTATGGGTGTAATGGAGTGGGTTAATTTGCATATTAGTCTTTTATTAGATTAGATTCTATAAAATTTTAGATTATTCAGAAACACAGAAATTATTTTAGGCTCATGTGTTTAGTCTTCCTAAGTAGTATAACCTGTTACATAAATTAGGGAGTTATATCTTAAAGGTAAACACATTAAAAAGAACTGTTTTCCAGCCCTCTAAGCCACACTCTAATGACTCCTACATTCAACAAGAAGATTAGGTGGATTTTTTGAAACACACGTCCCATGGGGTGTTGCTGTTAATTATTTTTATAAATTATATTGTCTCTTCATTTCCCTTTTTGTTTGGAGTGCACTCGGTTCTCTGGCGGTTTCAGAGAAGGCATGTATCTGAACAAGCATCTTTTCTGAGAGTACAGGACAGTGTGCCAAAATATGAACAAACAACAGCTCCCGGTCCAATAAGTGGCCTTGGAAGGACAAAAGTCAGGGGATCTGAAGCAATAAGGGAGTCTGACCACTGAGGAAGCGCTGGAGAAGGAACTGCTTCATTTCCTTTCCAAAAGGTTTTCATGTAGAACATCTGTCCACTCTCCATAGAGACGAGGTTAACTCCCCTGACAACTACTCACTCTCTCCCTCCCCTTCCCCAGTCTACATACAAACCCAAAGAGATTAATTAATAATGGTTCCAGGAAGAAACACAGGCAATAGCATCCGATGTTAGACTAGTCCTTTGTGAATAAATATAAAAGCGATGGAAGGGGAGGGAGATATACTCTTGAGGGAGGAAAAAAGCATTGGATTTGACTGCTTAAAGTGAAAGGAGATTGGTATATGAGGTAACAGTCTGAATAAACACTATTTAGAAGTATGAACAAAACTATGAAATGTTGTACTCAGTGTCTACTGTATTTGTGGAAATTATGTTATCAGAAGAGGCTTACACAAAATAAAAATTGAACCTAAAACATCTACTATTATAGTATGTTCTGGGAATCTGTTGTGATGCTATAGGCAGACACATAAAGGCACAAATAGAATAAATTTTTTACATGCAGTATGAATCATTTTATGTAACAGTTAATATATACTTTTTTCAAAACAAAATACAGTCAGATTTAAAATCTCTCTACTCTGGGATGGTCACGACTATTTAAATTAAAAACATCTTCTTGTATTGTGTAGAAATTTATGAAAGCAAATATTTTTCAGAACTTGGCTGAATCTAAGCCCATATTAGTAAGCAAATAAATAGCACATTAACTTTTGAGAGATGATTTTGGAAGCTGTCAAGACCTACTAGTTAAAATCTATGTATTTATGGAGTTACTTCCTTTGAAGAAACTCAATGTTTCATGGACATTTTTTTGTATTTATAGAGTTACGTTCTTCAAAGAAACTCAAAATGTTTCTTCTCATAGCATTATAAAGAGATTAAAAATATGCATGCATTGTCTCTTTTGAGATACTGTGTTTAGCAATATTCTCTAAAACTTTGATATTCATAAATTCATTCATACTCACATTTGTAATAAAATTTAAAATAATAAATGGATTTACATTGTGAAAATGGATACAGACACGTTTTGTGACGCAAATCATCACACGGTCCTATTGTTGCTCTTTTTGGGGGAGGGGAGAGGAATTGTTTTTTATATATTTTTGGTTACTAACACAAAACACATAAATAGGAAAATGTAAATATCTCCATCATATAAAACTTCAATGCTTCCCTACAAGCTTACACATAAAATCCAAACTTCTTCCTATAATTTATAATCTGGAATAGTTTTTTGGCATCTACAGCCTTTGTCTCTCCCTCGCTCTCTCTCTCCCACTCCCTATATTCTAGCTACTCTGGCCACTTCCATGCCATCAAAAACACCAGATTCTCCCATCCTCCAGACCTTCACAGATGATCTTGGTCTGCTTTGGATGCTTCTGCTCTGCATTCTAATCACCTCATTCCCCAAATGCCCTCTCTCCTTACAAGGTTGGCCCCTTCTCACCCTTCTAATCTCAATTTAACCTTCCTGTATTAATTTCCATATATTGGACAGCCTGGCTGAATCTAAATGTCTAGTGGTTTTTTTTTTTCTCATTACATACTCTTTATGCACCCATTTTATGATGCATTGCTTGGAAGTAAAATGAGAGGGAGATTGTCTCAGGAGAATGAAGTCCTGGTATAGAGGTGTGAGAGGGAAAATAGTGTCTGTTCTCCATTTTGGCTCTAGGATCTTAAAGGGGGGAGGGCAAAAGAGGAAAAGAGAGAGACAACTGCAGCTTATGCTGAAGGCACTGTTTTGATTGAGGTAACTGAAGTCTGTAGGGCACAAGAAGGTCACTGGCAAGGGTGGCGGTGGCACGATGCCTCCCTGAGTAATTTGAGGGCAGCATATTTCAAAAAAGAAGCAGATGAAAACAACCAGGCTTGTTTCTGAGCAATGTGAAGTACCCGTGGAGATTGCAGTATATCACTGGGAAACCGAGGGAGGCTTAGGCCCTGCAGATGGAGTTCTGCACTGGAAGGGAATCATGTTTGTTCCTGGGCTGGCAGGTATGAAGATACTCAGGTTAAGTAATGACCCCTGGGATGGTAACAGTGAGTGATTCTCACCAGTTACAGACCTGTCTCTATATTAAACCAGATAACAGCATCTAGGAATGATCAAAAGCCACAAATCCATCCCAGTGTCTTGTTATGCACCCAGGTAGTGCTTTTCCATTTCCTGGTATCTACTTAATGGATATTGGCAAGCTATCAAATAGACAAAGAAGTGAGGGCAACTATTTCCCAAATTTAAGGTGAGTCATCAGTCAGACTTGGTATCATCAGGGAGCTAAATCTGTTTTCTAACTAGCTGTATTTTAACACAGCCATTAAATCTAGCTATAATTAGTCCCTAACACCGGTGACGCAATACATTTAAGCATTTCATTTGACTCTCAACCGTGAGAAATTGCAACTGAATTGACACTAGGAATATGCTTTCTCGCGTGCATATGCTGCTAGTACAGCATGTGCTTTCCTATCAGTTTTTTCCTTGTGATGTTGATGGCCTGTCACAGGCTATCTTATCTCTCTCCTAGCCCTCTATGGATCTTAGGATGCATTTGAAAGGAAAGTGAAAATGGAAAAGTTTGTGGCTAGTGATTAAAATTTTTTCCGCCCTGACTGGTTTGGCTCAATTGATAGAGCGTCAGCCTGTGGACTCGAGGGTCCCAGGTTTGATTCCCATCAAGGGCATGTACCTTGGTTGCGGGCACATCCTTCGTGGGGGGTGTGCAGGAGGCAGCTGATCGATGTTTCTCTCTCATCGATGTTTCTGGCTCTCTATCCTTCTCCCTTCCTCTCTGTAAAAAATCAATAAAATATATTTTAAAAAAAATTTTTTTCCAACATGACACAAAACAGCCATACTGAACAAAGCATGGGAACGATGTCTGCTTGCTTTTTTAATGGATCTACCTACTTGAAACACCTCAGTCAATGAAGAAACTGTATGTTCTTAACTAAAATTATAGATTATTTTTAACTGAGATATAAAAGACAGATTACTATTTTAATTACTAGGATCACCACCTAAAACATGTTGGCAAATATTTACTTTTTAATATGAAAATAATTAAAGCAAATGATATTTTCTATCAACATGTTTTAAAAAACAATAAATATACATTTTTTAAAAATGTATTTTATATTTGTGGGTATTCCTGCACATGATCAAGATTTTCATTTCTCCAAGGGTTTTTATTTACCCACAGAATCAAAATATCAAAACTTTGTAAGTTTTCTTAAAGTGCTAATTTAATATCTAAGGTCTTATTAATTAACTTGTAAAGGTGATACTAATGAGACTCAAAGGAAGAAGCATAATCTGTGGACAGTTCCATTTCCATATTCCAAGAAAACTATGAAAGCATGTACAGCACTGAATCAGACCACTGTGTGAACTTGCTATTGTGGCCATATTGCATAGCAGTGGGGGATTGAGACTAGTAAACTTCTCTCATCCATTTCATCATGTTAAAAATTACCCAGTGGAACTAAAAAGTCACCTTTTTACTTTGAAAATAAAAAAGCACAGATACATGAAAGAGAAATTAATGTAGAAGATTCTGAACACAATTATATTGTGTTTAATATAATTACCATGAGACGTAAAAAGAAAATAATCCCAGCATATATTGGTCAACGTATTTTCATTTCTTCAGTGCTACTCAGTAAGGCAAACATATGAATGAACCTCCACCAAATACAGTCTATATGATCACAGGGTAAATCTTAAATCTTTAAAAAATTGTTAGCATGGAAAAAGTATAAACACACTTTTAGTAAATTTAAATTTATTAAATATATTAATAGAAAATAAAGTATTGCTTTACCAATAGTTTGAAATCATAAATATAAATATGACCTCAAAGCATAAAATGTAAATTTTTCCTGAAAATAAGAGCCTTAAAAGAGTTTAAACTTAACTATTCTACTAAACGCTCTGTGAGACTTAAGAATTAATATATATTTTTCTGAACTCCTGACGCAATGCTATAGAAAAGAAGCAAACGTATCTCTAGAGTTCAGGAAAAATTTAAAGATGTCCTTTGCCACATATGCCTTATATTTAAATAATTAAATGGTATATAGACTTCTAGGGAGCCAGCAAAATTGCTAAAATAAATACTTGGACATAAATGTGGAAGGCAGAGTTTGATCCCACTTTTAATTAAATATTTTCAAAGGCAAATTAAAACCAACTATATTTTTAAACTACTCAACTCTAAATGCATATTATAAAAATAAGACATTTCACTGTAAAAGCCCTAGATGACATGCAATATAAAAATAAGTAAATTTACAAATGATGCATTTTGTTTAACTGTAGTTGTTTGGAATTTTGAATACCCTCCTCCTTTTTGACTGTTTCATCTTACCTTCAGCAAATGGGTAAACAAACATGTAAGAGAAATAATTGGAAAGAATCATTAAATAAATCAGTATCTGATAACCTAAACAGCAGAAATGTGAAATAGAAATTTTATGCATTATGTGAACTTATAAATTGTCTAATGTTCTAATGATTAACATAATACTTCATTCAAATAATTGTTGTCATCCTTAGAGACTATTAGTAATTCAAAGTAGTGGATTACACCCAAATAAAGGGTGATTTTGTATGGACCAGAGGCTTTTTTTTTCAACCAGTGTACTATAAGATTTTTTAAAACATGTAATATCTGACTGTTTAGTTGGGGGCACTGACCTGTTTTCTCTTAGATTGTCAAATAAAAAAAATGATAACAGCCAACACAACAATAGCAAATGAATCAAAATTATACCTATTTTTTGTTAAATTGGCAAAATAGTACTTTTTCGTGTGCTGCAAAATTTTAGTAATTAGTTTATATGTGCCACGAGATGAAAGAGGTTGAAAATAACTGGTATAGACATTTATTCTTTTTGCTACTTATGTATTTTACAAATACCTTTTAGGCACCATTTACAATGATATAAATATAAATATATTTTTGCATATATAACCTATGCACATCCTCCTGTATACTTCAAATAATCTCTAGATGACTTACAATATTTAATAAATGCTGTGTATATAATAAAGAGAGCCAGGTAGTCATTCAATAAATTCAGGGGTATAATACCAGAAACATACTTTTATCTTGAGGCTAAGGTACTCTGGACTGGAAAAATACATAATCGGCCATCTGTATCCGTAGGTCCACATCCATGGAATCAACCAAGAGCAAAACTATTCAGAAAGATTACAACTCTAAATCTTAGTGTTGACAGTGTGTTGGTTATATTTTTAAAAAATGTACATATGTGGAAAATCTCATTTCTTAGTAATGTCAAACAAATCATCCTAACTTCTACTACTTGCATATCATTTGTTCAAGATGTGACCAAGGCCAAGATTCAGTGAAACAGCATTTCTGATACCTTGTAAAGCTATTTGACAATGTGTAGGTAGATCCATGCTAAGACCAGCTGACCCTCTAATTAGGAAAATAAAATTAAACATGTGGGGGAAGTTTTGCAGATAATTCAGTGCTGCATTTATGTTAAAAATGCAAAGAATCCAAATAACAAAAGAAAAAGTTATGTTGTTGCTGATGTGTACTATGTAATTATGGCCTATGATGGTTATGTTTGCATTGAACATGTACAGAATTCTTTCTTTTTGTCATTATTCCCTAAATAATAAAGCATAACAACTATTAGCATCTGCATGGTATTAAATCATCTAGAGATGATTTGAAGTATATAGGAGGATGTGCATAGGTTATATATGCCGTTTTTTATAAATGACCTGAGCATCTGTAGATTTTGGTACCTGCTGTGGTACCAGAACCAACCCCTCACAGATACCGAGGGGCAACTGTATTTCTTGTTGAGACCATTTCAGTCTCTAGTCCTTAAATATCTCACACACACTGACACTGATGGTTTGGTTTATTATTTCTCTCCACCCCTAGTCTCTTGAACGTAAGTATACACACATGCAGCAATATCTCTACACAGGACATTTTTTATGGAATGAGAAAGATTAAAAGATTAAAATATAGATGTTTATTTCAAAGATGGATGCAGAAATGGTTTGTAAAAATCATATGATTATAAAGGATACGTACATAATGCAATATATCAGGAAAGAACAATGCTATCTTCAAGTGAAAACGTGTTTTGAGAGGTTGGAATTGTTCCAACCTCTTCTTTTGTTTTATAAATCCTTACCCGAGGATATTCTTGCCCATAAATTTTTTTTTTGAAAGAGAGAGAATGGAGGGAGGAAGAAAGAGAGGAGAGAGAGAGGGAAGGAGGGAGGGAGGGAGAGAGAGAGAGAGAGAGAGAGAGAGAGAGAGAGAGAGAGAGAGAGAGAGAGAGATTGGTTGCCCCCATTTTCACCCCAGGCCAGGGATCCAGCCTGCAACTGAGGTATGTGCCCTTGACTGGGAATCAAACCCATGACCATACCATCCTCAGGCTGAAGCTCTAGCCACTGAGAAAAACCGGCCAGGGCTGTTCTGTACCACTTTTCAAGGTAAGCTTAACTTACAACTGACAGTTGGCTTGAAATAGCCTTTAAAACAATGTTTTAATGTAATGGATCCTGACATGGAATTTGTTGGAGATGACCATAATACTTAAAGTAAAACATGTTTATGAGAGAAAAGAAAGATTTGAAATTTAGATATTAGAATACTTATCATAGCAAACCCCTAAAGAGTTGAGTTCAAATTGAATTGGCCAATTCTTTAATCAAATATCATGAAACATGAAGTAAAAATAAATTAGATGATTTAAAAGTTATAATAAAACTTGTTTGATAAAACTGCTAATTTTCTAATACAGACACTGTTCCTGGTGTCCTTGAAACTGTAAACTCTGCCAATGTGACTAGCAGATGATGAGCAGGTGGCCTGTGTGATATTATCAGTTTCACATCAGAAATCAAAATCTTTTTTCCCACTTTATGAAGTGTTTAGGAAGAAGGGGTGTGTGTGTGTGTGTGTGTGTGTGTGTGTGTGTGTGTGTGTGTAACAAGGAGTTAGACGAGATTAACTTGTAAGCCATTATCTGATGCAAAAACAGACATTTACTAAGTCATCTATGAAGAGATGGTTTGATAATAGCTAAGCATGCCTGTAAATCTTCAGGGAGCCGGATTCTCTCACGCGTGACAGAACATTCATCTTCTCTGCCAGCGCTTCCATTTCAAAAGATCTCCTTTGGCAAATGGCTGTGGTGTTTTGAGTTCTATGCAGTGGCAGATTTGTTTCCAATCTGATTAACATTATCTGAGAACTATACAGTGACCTTAAATTAAAGCTGCTTTTACATTTTGTCTATGTGAATCCCACCATGGAGGATGGTCTTTAAAAACAAAATCTTGAAAACATTCAGAGAGGGTGATGAAAGAGATGTCTGGGAAGCCATGGAAAGTGACCACTGTTCAATGCTGTTCTGTGCACTCCTGGTACCACTGTATGAGAGGACCAGCTATTACCCCAGGGAAAGCATCTTCTCTAGCCACCGGACTCCAACAGGGTTCAGAAATAAGGGGCCAGTGCATGAAACAGATGTGTGGTGAAAACCGAGATGCTCCAGTGCACTAATCTGTTTGGCGCCAGATGTGAACATCCCTGTTGCAGAATTTTTAGACATATGTTACCCATCTCTCTAACTGTGCTTGTGTACTCACAAATCAGTGGGCAAAGACTTCACCAGCCTACATCAGCATTTCTGTCTCCAAGTCCACATTGTGAATTTGGAGGAATGTACACTGGGAATATCTCCCTCATTTAAGGCCCCTGGAAATAAATAATGCTGACTTCACGAGGACTCTATATATTCTCCTACATTAAGAAAATATATTTAATAATTCTTCTTTGGAGGAATCCATTCAGAAACATTTATAGAAAAAAAAACAGGTCACATACTTCAGCATTCTTTTTATGAGAAGAAAAATACAAAGTTATATCCACACAGAGGGAACAATCTAAATTACACTCACATTTATTCATATTTCCAGACCGCTGACCAAAGTCATTCTTTTTTTAAAATGCTTTTATTTATGACAAAGACCCTCTCTTTTATGAATGGGATATTTCTATAGATGTATATTCACAGTTCCACATATTTCCCATTTAATTTACCATTCTAACTCTATTTATTTGCTAATGTTCTGGGATAGTTATATTTATGGTGTAAAATAAAACATGTAAATAATAAT
>PVJC01017479.1:0-32473 GCA_004026665.1 Murina feae | reverse complement strand
TCCACCTGCTGGCGTGCCTGACCAGCCTGGGTGAGGGGCTTTAAGGCTGCCCACAGCTCCCATTGACCCAACGTCCCAGCAAGGCCGGCTGGACGCAGGTTTCTGCGGTTTCTCTCCTATAATTGATGCTGTTCCTTGAAGGCCTGGGGTTATCTTCTATAATTGATACACTGTTCCTTTAAGGCAGCCTTCTAACTAATGAAGCCTCCTCTTTGCTTCACCTCGCAGCGTCTATAATGAAACAATTGTTACTTTTACTGGTTAGGCCCGGGCTGCTCTTTCCTTCAGCTCCGGAAGATTCTATGATTGTTACATTGTTTCAAAGCTGTGTTTTGCTAGAGGCAGTTTAATCGGAGCTGAGCTGAGCGGGCGCAGCTTCACTTTTGCTCCTGTTGCAATGGAAAGGGCTGTTTACTCAGGTCCGTGAGTGACGGCCACCATGTTGGCTGGGCTAATTTGCATATAGCCGCTCTGATTGGCTGGTGGGCGTGGCTTACCCTGTCTCGGAGAAATGGTTAATTTTAATATTTCGCTTTTATAGAGTAGATGTATTTATTGACATTCTTGGCCTTTCTATTCAGAAGGATATAAATATTTCTTCTTGCTGTGGGCATAATTCAGGAACTGTCACTTTTCTCACCTGGTGATCCTCTCTCTTAGCTTTCATTGTACTGAAGTTCTAGCTGTTTTTGAATCAGCCAAAGAGACAGCTAGCATCTCTAAAGGCTAGTTTTAAATAATTCACTTTTTCACCTTTGCTAATTCTAACTAAGCACAAAGGATCCCAAGCAGACAGCTTCATAGTGGGGGGAAAAAGCATGTCTAATGATAAATTTTAAAAACTATTCTTATACCTGTTAAAATGGTAATGAAGACTTTATTTAGGACTGTTGCAATGGGGCGGGGGAGGGGAGGGAAGCATGTCTAATGATAAATTTTTTAAAAAGCTCTTATTATACCTGCTGAAACTTGGCTTGGCAAGGACGGACAGAAGCCCAAAGCCAAGGTCCACTCAAGAAGAAGGCTGAGAGGAGCCTCACTAAAATTTGGTCAAGTTCACAGTCCTTGTCACTAAGAAGATAATTACTGTAGGGAAGGAACACAAAGAACCCTCTTCCCCACGTGCTACATAGGAGCTAGGTTGTAGTATCACCTTCCGCTAAATGGGTCTCCTCCATCTTTATTAATACTGTTCTATCCTTAAGTTTGTTCTTTTAAAGGCAACATTTTCCTTGCACATCTTCACAGGCAGGTATTTCTCACATGATTTCAGAAAGTACAAATCCCTTTTTAAGGGAAAGAAGAATGGGCTGCTCTGGAGTGCTAATGGGTTTCAGCAGGAAGCCTATCACCCAGCATTCTGCCTGAACAGTCCTCAGCTGGGCAGCACTCACAAGCCCAGATGCCAAGCAGCACCATCTGCTTCCATGGGAATCTCCCCAGGCATTTGGTTGGCAGCTTCAGATTGGTGGGGAGGTCGGCCATGTGGGGAGGAGGCTGTTGGGAGGTTGTCTGGCTATGCCTAGCACTTGGGAGCTCATTTCCTACCATTTACCACAGATAACATTTGATTACATTTTCTTTCTTTGAAGATAATAGTAGACAATTGAGTTTTCCTTAGCAGGAACTTAGCAAAAAGTAAAAGTCAATTCAATGATCTTTTATTACTGTTGGGAGAATTATGTTTCTTCCTTATGACAGCCAAATACAGGGATTAACAAAGGGTGTGATACAGACCTCACGTTGCACAAAATACTCAAAAAGAAAGAAACCAAAGTCAAATAAGTTTCAAGATGCTGTACGTCCTTAGAGATGCACCATGCACAGCCAGCAGGAATGCCCCTGGAAAATCCTAGTTAAAAGCAACCACTTTAACATGGTTTAATCTTGCATTTCCCAAACTTAAAGAGAACAGAATTTCAATTTAATTCAGCTACATTGCAATCTGTATGTTGTGTAACTTGCTCCAAGAAAAGGGATCACCATAGTACAGCAAGGCAAAATCAGTCATCAAAAGAGCTTCATAGCCTAGGGAAGCCAGTGTGGGCTGCACAAGAAAGGACAAATGTCCTCATTCCTTTACTTTTTGTGGTTGTCAGAACCGCATGTATTTTAAGATAGGCAGAATTCATTTATTCTTCTTTTCCTCCATTCAAAAAATATTAACCATGTCCCTACTGAAAGGAATTTTAGAGACGGACATAGATCAGTTTTAGAAATAAGGGGTGCAGGGGGGAATGCTTAGCTTACTTTCATGGAGGATAAAGAAATGTTATAAGAGGAAGGCATACTTTTACAGAGGATAGAAAAATGTCACAAGATATGGAGGAGAGGTAACATACATTCACAAAGGATACAGGAATGTTACAAGGGGAAGGCAAACATTCACAGAGGATAGAGGAATGTTGCAAGATAAAGGGGAGAGGAAGAGGGTTAATACGTGGGCTTCGACCTTTGAAACTTATACTATGCAGGAGACTGGCCTGTGAGAAAAGCACAGGGGGTCTAAATTAAGGAAGGGTCCAATTAGAAAGGGTCATGTTCAGACAGAGAGCTACCAGCATTCATAAAACAGAGATAAGAAACTCTGGACAGCCCTATCTGGTTTGGCTCAGTGGATAGAGTATCAGCCTGCAGACTGAAGGGTCCCAGGTTCAATTCCAATCAAGGGCACATGCCCAGGTTGTGGGCTCCATCTCCAGTAGGGGGTGTGTGGGAGGCAGCCAATCAATGATTCTCTCATAAGTGATGTTTCTATCTCTCTCTCCCTCTCCCTTCCTCTCTGAAATCAATAAAATACATATTTTTTTAAAGTAACTCAGAACAGATTTAGGTTTTCTGAGAGAGAGAGAGAGAGAGAGAGAGAGAGAGAGAGAGAGAGAGAGAGACAACGAACAGGCTTTTCCCATTTGGGGACCTCTGCCCAGGGGGAGTTTATATATGCTTCCAATAAACTTCCACATTTTTACTAAAGAAGCCTTTTAATCCAAGAGTTTATTCTTCAAACTTTGTAGGGCAAGAACCCACAAGGAGAATCTGTGAACCCCAACTCCATGTAACACTAATGACCCCAGCATAGTGCTAGTGAAACCAAGCCAGAATCCCTTCTCAGCATAGCACCTCCCCAAACCCCAAGTTTCTTGTTTGCAAAAAAACTAGACCCTTTTCTTTACATTTACCTAAGTCAACTTTCTCAGACATAAATCAGGGCCTTGGGGCGCTAGTTCTGCCTGTGGAATCACAGATAACACTTTGACACATACTTTGAGTTGGTTTTACAAAACCTCCACCAGTTACTCTCACTGACCACCATCACCTAAATCTCCAGTCTAGCTGGGGGACTGATGATCATAACTCCTTAAATATCTTTGTAACTCCAGCTCCAACCAACCACAAGATACCCATGAGCAGATCATGGATTGAAGATTCCTACGCCTAACTTCACCCTTTAACACCCATTGCCTGAGATTTCAAGCTTTTAAGCACTTGCATTCCCGTTCTCTTTGTGCATCGCTACCAATAAATCCAATCTAATTTCTTCACGGCAATTCTTGGTGTTCAGGTTTGACTCTGCTAACATCGGGGTTGACAAACTCTTTGTTTGGATGCACAGGTACTAAGCATATAAAAGCAATCCAAGTCACATTGCCCAGTTTATCCTCAGACCAGAAAGATGCACATTAGAGAAGTGTTTATAATGAAATGCAGTGAGTTACCTTGCGTTGGTATTTGCCTCTGGGTGTTTTCTTTAGAAGGCTCATTGATTGGCACATGCTCGCCTGGTCTGAAGAACGTTTTAGGGCCTCTCACCAAGAAGCCCTTTCCAGCCCAAAGATGCAGCCAAGAAGTCCATCAATGGACGGTGACACAGAGCTAGGGAGGGAGTACAGACAACAAAGAGAAAAGACAAGGAACAGATCATAAGTGCTCTTTTGAAGTCAAAACACAAAACTCTTGACAACTCCACAAAATTCTGTACAATACCAGAAGGGATTATTTTAAGGCCAGAAACTATTTCAAATAGCTTTTTATCCCCTGAATCACTCCGTTGTGGCAGGTACATGTAGACACTGTGAATTTTAAACAAAGTATGCTGCTGTATTTCACATAGATGCTAGTAATAATGGGATATTCACTTCACAGGCATTCAATAATTATTTAGTGGATGAATAAAAAAATACATTTCATTTTCACACATCAAGGCTCATTTACAGTTTTGCAATTTTAAAAAGCTTGATGTAAGAGACACACTCCATATTTTTTTAACTGGAAAGTAAGGAAATGGTATTTGTTGAGCCTCTTATTTGCCAAGCAATTGTCTAGAATCTATACATTTATTTAATTTAGGGCAGTGGCAAATTTACATGAATTGCTGTCAATAACCCTAGTACTTGGTGCTTTGCTGGGACTGGTAAGGGCAGGGTAAATATTTGTTGAATGGAGGAAATGGAGAATAAGTGAATTCTGTTCATCTCATAATTTAATCCTCGAGATAGATCCATGAGGAAGATATCACACTCCCAAACATAATCAGGAAAATATTGCTTTATACTCTTCCCAGGATCACCCAGTCTTTGAGAGACAAGTGCATGGTAATCAAGCAAGAGCTCCTAACTTCTTCTGAGCCTACTCTGAGATGAAAGTTCATTTCACTTTGCTGTTCTACATAATGGAATGTTAATAAGCACATCCCACTCTTGTCAAATATAGTTTCAAATTCCCAGGTAAAAATTTGAATTCTTGGCAAGGATACATAGGATTGGAAGTTAAATGCATGTGGCATGCTGTACTCCATAATCATGAAAATGTATCTCCTCTTTACCCCAGACCTTAGCTACTACCTCTCATTTTCTGACCCTGAGCTGGGTTTGCTCAAGGACCTATTTTGGGACCCATACAGGCTCAGTGCCCACATTAATAACTCCTCCACCTTCTCTGGCCATGCCCAACCGTGACCCTTTAATGGCCCTGACTCCTCTCATATGTGTGAATGCATGCATGCATACATACTTTCTAGTTGTTTTATTTTAGGCAAGTCCTTCACATACTTTGATTTTAAAATTTAAAACTGACTCTGGGGAATTACAAAGCACAAAAATGAAACTAACCCAGCCAATAAGTACAGTAGGTAGCCTACCATACTGCTAATTTATATGAGATATATATTTGGTTTTTAAAACTGTTTGCCTGTGGCTCTCAAAACTTTTGGAACTTACTAAGTAATTAGAGCAATAATGGCACCATCTACTCTAATAAAAGAGTAATATGCAAATTAACCATCACTCTGAGACACCTAAGCCACGCCCACCAGCCAAGCCATGCCCCCAGCCAATCAGAGGAAATTAACCCAGCCAAGATGGTGGCCAGCAGCCACAGAGCTGGAATAAGCAAGAGGCTTGCCCCAGCGATGGAGGAAGCTAAGGTTCCTGTCTGCCTAGGCTGGCTGTGGCTTCCACTCATAGCAACAAAGTTTCAATTATAGAAGATAAATAAACCTCAGTTACCTGCTTCCTACCTTAGGCTCAAGGAAGTAGTGGAAGCCTGGATTGTCAGGGGCAACCAGACCTGCACTCCAGTTAAAGCAACAAAGTTTCAACTTTAGAAGTTAAATAAATCCCAGACACCAGTTTCCAGCCAGCCTCGCTGCAAACAGCCATCAGCCCCCCATCAGACCAGGCTGGCCAGGTACACCAGCAGGACCCACTCCCTGAAGAGGCTGTGGCCAGCCTGCAAACACCCATCAGCCCCTCACCCAGGCTGGCCAGGTACACCAGCAGGACCCACTCCCTGAAGAGGCTGTGGCCAGCCTGCAAACACCCATCAGCCCCTCAACCAGGCTGGCCAGGTACACCAGCAGGACCCACTCCCTGAAGAGGCTGTGACCAGCCTGCAAACACCCATCAGCCCCTCACCCAGGCTGGCTAGGTACACCAACAGGACCCACTCCCTGAAGAGGCTGTGACCAGCCTGTAAACAGCCATCAGCCCCTCACTCAGGCTGGCCAGGCACCCCAGTAGGGACCCAAACCGTGAAGAGACTGTGCCTAAGTCAGCAGGTGGACATCTCCCAAGGGGTCCCAGATTGCTAGAGGACACAGCCATGCTGAGAGACATCCCCAAGTGGACAAATTTTTGTGCACCGGGCCTGTAGTTTTATAATATTTGGGTTTGGGTCTCAGTTCCTAAAATAGCTTCAGGGTGATAAAGGTGACAGGTCCCCTTTCGACCACACCTGAGTTTATGTTAATTCGGTGACTTTAACAAAAAAAGAGTCCCTAACAATGGTAGCTACATGCCAGGAAACCAATCATAATTTGAGGGTTGGAACTTTCAGGCACCACCCCCTCATTGGTCATTGACTCAGTCACCAATCACTGAAGATTTAATCAAACATGCCTCTGTTATGAAGCCTCCATAAAAATCTCAAAGAATAGAGTTCAGAGAGTTTCAGGTTGGGTGAATCTGTGGAGGTGCTGGGAGGGTGTGCCTGGAGAGGCCTGAAAGCTCCAGGCCCCTTCCTACATCTCTTGCCCTATGCATCTCTTCTGACTGTTTCTGACTTGTATCTTTTTATAATAACTTAGTGATGTGATTTACAGGAAAAAAAAATAATAGTTAATATCTATTGAATGCTTGGTATGTGCCAGGTAACGTTCTACATCATTTGGGTATTCCCATTTAAGCTTCAGCATAACCCAAATTATTTAACTTTCCCATGGCTGTTATCCTGAATGCCATGAGCCACTCTAGCAAATTAATGGAACTTGAGAAAGGGATGGTGGGAGCCTCCAGCTTATAGCCAGTCAGTCAGAAGCACAGGTAACAACAACTGAAACTTAACAATTGGCCTGGTAAGAACTGAGGCCTCCTACCAACAACCAGCACTAACTTGTCAGGCTGGTGAGTGA
This sequence comes from Murina feae, assembly GCA_004026665.1. Taxonomy (NCBI): domain Eukaryota; kingdom Metazoa; phylum Chordata; class Mammalia; order Chiroptera; family Vespertilionidae; genus Murina; species Murina feae. The sequence goes on along the minus strand of PVJC01017479.1, from coordinate 25,566 downwards.
AACACATTGGAAGTTGTTCTTCTAGTCCTGATCAGACCTTTAGATGGCTGTAGCTACAACCACCATGATGATAACCTCATGAGAGACCCTGAAACCACAAAACCACCCTAAGTTGTTCCCAAATTTCTGACCCTCAGAAACTGTGTGAGACAATCAATATCTGTTGTTGCTTTAAGCTGCTAAGTTTGGGGATCATTTGTTACACAAAAATTAACAACTAATATAGTTGTTATGGAATAAAATCCTATATAATAAAAGCCTAATATGCTGTGTTTGATCATTCAACCAATCAAAGTGTAATATGCTAATGATATGCTAAGGCCACTCAACTGCTCCCTATGATGTGCACTGACCACCAGGGGGCAGACAGTCAACCAGTTGACTAGTCCCTATGACATGTACTGACCACTAGGGACAGACACTCTGACTCGTAGGTTAGCTTGCTGTTGGAGTCCAGCCAAGTGGGCCAGACATGCCCTGGAGCCCTCCCACCCATGGTCCCTCCCCCCGGCTAGCGAACCTCCCGTGTCCCTCCCTTGCCCCGATCATGCACCGGTGGGGTCCCTTAACCTGGCCTGCATCCTCATGCAATCTGGGATTCCTCAGGGGATGTCAGAGACCTGGTTTCAGCCCGATCCCACTTAATGCAGACATCCCCCAAGGGCTCCCGGACTGCAGAGTGCGAAGGGCGCAGGCCAGGATGAGGGAACCCCCACACACACTCCAAGTACATGAATTTAGTGCACTGGGCCTCTAGTTAGCGAATACTTTAACTAGTAAAGAAAGTACTTAAAATAATGCATGGCCCTAACCGGTCTTGCTCAGTGGATAGAGAATCGGCCTGCAGACTCAAGGGTCCCAGGTTCCATTCTGGTCAACGGCATGCACGTTGGTTGCGGGCAGATCCCCAGTGCGGAGTGTGCAGGAGGTGGCTGATCAATGTTTCTCTCTCATCAATGTTTCTAACTTTCTATCCCTCTCCCTTCCTCTCTGTAAAAAATCAATAAAATATATATTTTTTAAAAATAATAGTGCATGGCACATACTAGATATTATCTATGTGCTTAAAAAAATAATTCCTTCATTAAAAGTACAGATTCTAATAGCTGGATCCTGGTAGGTGACAGTATTAGAAAAATGAGACACAGGACTGTGGCCCACAAGCAGCTCATACTGAGAGACAGAGAGAGCAGCAATAAACAGATACAAAGTCCCTCTGTTTTGCACAGCACAGCTACAGATGCATGAGGAAACAGTCAAGTGTACAAAAGATTTAATAAGCCATTAAATTTTATACAGTTCAGTAAATTTATATCAACATGAAATGTTTCAACAATTAAAATGAATGTGCCAAGTGGTTTAATTTTTCTGTAATTGTTATTCTCTCATTTCCACTTACTTGTTCACTTAAATTATACACCAAATAAATTAAGAAATGGTGCTTTCTCTATATAATAATAATTTGTTGGTGATATTTTCAAAGAGCTTTGAATATTTAAATTGCTATTATAAATTTATACTGTTAACTTGTGCCTTCTCTCTTTGGGTCATGTGTGGAAGCCTTTAAGAAAACATCCTAAATCACTCAAAAGGTAAAATAAGGAATATTTCTAAAGGAAGTTAAATTTGTTCTTTATTCTCTCCTCTTATGAGCACTGAAAAGTAAATCTACCACACCAGCCTTTATCAAAGTAATGTTGGAGAACAGGAACAGTCTATTTTTCTGTGAAACATGAATCACAATTATCCCAATGAGTCTAAATGAGACGGAAATACCATGTCCATATATTTCTGCTCTTTCTGTGGCAAGGTACACAGTGCGTTAGAATACTGATCAATGCACTGTTTCCACAGATTACATATTTGAGCCTCTACTACTGAGGTTCACATTAATGTTTTCCAAATTCTGTAGTCGGCAGAGCCCAAACCAAAATATCCTTTTAGCTGCTCAAAAATGTATATTGAACATTTATGTGGAAATGCTCTAAGAAAAAGAAGAGGTGGAAGAAAACCTGTGATTCTCCAAGGACAATCTCTGGTTTACTGGAACACTGAGGATGTTGGAGCTGTGAGCTCCTCTAATACCTGCCTGCAGTTAATTTGATTTCTCCATTCCAGTTAAAATGAATTGAATAACTAAGCAGCCGAATACTTGCCATCTTATTAAACCAATAAGTACATTATACACTGTGCCCTTCCAGTCATCCTAACTGAGCTATCCACTCACAGCCCAAGGGTTTTAATTGCATAACCAGCTGTTATTGTCACTTGGGGCCCTACGTGGAGTAATTAGTGAGAATACACTAAGTCAACCCAAGAGAACTCTGGTAGAATTACATTCTGCCACAGATGTGCAAAACAGCAAGTGTGTGTGTGTGTGTGTGTGTGTGTGTGTGTGTGTGAGAGAGAGAGAGAGAGAGAGAGAGAGAGAGAGAGAGAGAGAGAGAGAGAGAGAGAGAGAGAGAGAGACTAGGTAGTGACAGAAATACAGGTTTAGCCTCTCAAATTCCCTAAATATCTTCAGAACTGCATAATTGGGAATGGGGTCAATTCCTGGACAGGAAAAAAGGGGTGCTCCAAGTGATGGAGCAATTTACTTGCAAGAGGAAACAAAAGGAAAATATAGAATTGTTAAAAATCAGGTGTATTTGAGAACAGCAAAAAGTTGGGTCTAGTGGGTAGGAGGAAAGTGTTTACTCTACAGAGTGGTTCCAGCAGGACTGTGATGAGTTTATATGTGAAATTAAGAAGGCTGGGTCCCAAAAAAATTTAAAAAAAAAAAAAGAAGGCTGGGTCCCAATTTGTATTTAATGGCAAGACATGAATGTGTGTCTGTGTGTGTGTTTGCATTGGTAGGCAGAACAATAGCAATGAATACAATGTGGAAAAGAGAGATGGGAATGTACAATGATAAGTAATAAAGTCTTGAGACAAATAATTTGGAATGTTATTTAATAGAGACTTTATGTAAACCCACTTTTTAATAATGGAAATCAATAGCTCATATTAAACTAAATAAAATAGAGTAATTGTGAAGAAAGAGAGGAAAGGAAGGAGGGAGGTAATGGGGGTATTTCAATGGAAAAAAAGTAGGGAGAAGGAAGATAATTTTAAAAATTCAAAAGCAAGCAAATTTGGTGGCCAAATTTTTTTGATAAGAATGAGTCAAGAGATAGGAGAATGGTGCCTTGAAAATTAGTCTAAGTCTCAGTATAAGAAAATGGTGAAGGTTGTTTGAGGCAATGTCATTGGATATGTGCAGTCTGCAATTAGAAATGTGGTTCTAAGGCTTAGAAGAGGTCATGGCTGAAGACTGAGTAATCATGCTAACTAATAAAAGCGAAATATTAAAATTAACCATTTCTTCAGGACGCCCACCAGTCAATCAGAGTGACTGTATGCAAATTAGCCTAGCCAAGATGGTGGAGGCTGCAGCCCCAATGTGCGGCTTCTTCGGGGCTGCAGCCTCCGCCATCTTGGGAGCCTCTGTCCTGGGAAGGCATCAGGCGCCCTGAGCGGGCCGATGCCTTCTCAGGCAGAAGCCTCCGGGGGTGGGACCAGCCAGCAGGCCCCCGAGGCCCCCTCCTGGGAGGCCATGGAGTGTGGGGTAGCCAGCGCCACCCAGTCGGCTTCCCAGGTGGAACCCTCGGGCAGCCGGCCCCCGAGATCCCCTCCTGGGAGGCCATGGGGTGGCCAGCGCCACCCTATCACTTCCCAGGCAGAGGGCCAGAGGGTCAGTGGGAGCTATGGCCAGCCTGAAAATTGCCCTCAGCCCCTCACCCAGGCTTGCCATACCACTAGGGGTGAGGGTCTCCACTGGGGAGCTTGGCCAGCCTGCAAACAGACATTGGCCCCTCACCCAGGCTGGCCAGGCACACCAACAGGTGGACATCCCCAGAGGGGTCCCAAACTGCGAGAGCGCACAGGCTGGGCTGAGGGACCCTCCTCTCCCACCAGTGCACAAATTTTTGTGCACCAGGCCCCTAGTCTGAGTATAAAAAGAAAACTATATTTATTAAGCACTCATTCCCTTCTAGGCACTCTGCCATATGCTTTACATATGTGCTTTCATTTATGAAAAAGCTCTCATTAATTTAAAAAATTACCTTTTACAAATGAAGGACCAAGATTCAGGAGAATAAGTAACTTGCTCAAAAGCATAAAGTTAGCATGTAATTAAGCTAGAATTCAAAATCAGTAGATATTCAGTTTAATTTCTGATGAACCCATCTAAGTACTTTGGAAGACCTCTTACTTTTTCAGGATGAATAGTTGTTAATTAAAGAAGGGAATTATTAAAAATGTTTTCATATAAATCTTAAATGTTTAATTTTAACTTGAAATATATATATGTACATGTATATACATTTCCCATTAAATGTCTGTGTATATGTCATGTGTGTGTATGTATACCAATCTCTAGATATTGGGCTAAGCTCTCTTCTTTCAATATGTGTTCACTGATGAAGATATGTAACTTCATAAACCATACATATAAATTACATACATCATTTATTGCCTTTGGTTTCTAGTTTGTATTTCTTAAGAGGAAAGAGAACCTAAAGATATTTGAGAGGCAATGAGTGTATATGGTTTTCTTAATATATTTCTTTGCACTGCTCACACCTAATTCAATAGGAATTTTTAGGAACTCATTTTATCCAATCTTTCTAAAGCAATCAACTCAACTTTATAAGAAACACAACTTTTTCTTTTTGTACTCAAGAGTTTAACAATTAATTTTATATTTAAATAAATGTGCCATGGTAAGTACGATAGGCATTAACTGGTTTTGAAATAAGCACAGGTCTCTTGGTAAGAAAACAGCCCAACTATTAGGAGCAGAAACGTGCTGACATGCATAAAAGTGATGGCCTGTAGTGTACAGGAATGATCAGCATCCACTGGGCATGAGTACTTCTAAGCCAGAAGAGGACAGTCAACCTAGTAGACAACTCAGCAAAGATCTGTTATGAGAGCTCCTACTCTAGCCTTATGTCATGAGAATTAATATTTGGAGTGATAATTCTAAACTATAAAGGTTTTGAGCACATAATCACTGTATATTTAAAAAAGAACAAGACCTTGTTTCTGCCCCCTGGGGAATTTAAAATCTAGTCATTGAAATAAAAGACCTTTAATCATAAGAGAAATGTGCCAAATGCTATCTCTTGAGTACTTGAGTGTTATTCCCAGGCACTATTCTAAGTGTTGAACATATATTATTTCATAATAATCCTTGAGGTAAGTACTATTAAGACTCTCATTTATCATGCAAGGAAAATGAAGCACATAGAGATGAAATAATTTGCAGAAAGTGACCCATGTTGTAAATGATGGGTAAATTTCAAACCCAGGCACTCTTATCTACACAGCCTACACTATTAGCCACCATTACCCTATCTAATAAAGAGGGAATATGCTAATTAACCCTCATGCTGTTGCAAAGATGGCAGCACCCACAGCCAATAAGTAAGGAATATGCTAATTGACTTCCCCACCCTCAAAGATGGCAGTGCCCACAGCCACAAGATGGCTGTTGGGGAAGGGCAGTTGTGGGCTATCAGGCCAGTGGGGGAGGGCAGTTAGGGGCTACCAGGCCAGCAGGGGAGGGCAGTTGGTGGTGACTGGGCTGACAGGAGAGGGCAGTTGAGGGCACTTGGGCTGGTAGAGGAGTCGTTAGGGGGTGATCAGGCTGGCAGGCAGAAGTAGTTAGGGGCAATCGGGTAGGCAGGCAGACAAGCAGTTGGGAGCCAGCAGTCCCAGATTGTGAAAGGGATGTCCCAGATTGGAGAGGGTGTAGGCTGGACTGAGGGACACCTGCCCCCTCAGTGCATGAATTTTGTGCACTGGGCCTCTAGTATATCAATAAGCTACCATGTTCCAGGAAGTGGACTGTGCCATTCATGTATTTTATCTCATTTTGATCCTCAGATAACACTTCAAGATATATATTAGCAGTCCCATTTTATTTATTTTTTAATATTTTTTATTGATTTTAGAGAGGAAGGCAGAGGGAGAGAGAGATAGAAACATCAATGATGAAAGAGAATCATTGATTGGCTGCTTGCTGCATGCCCCCTACTGGGATCGAGCTCACAACCCCAGCACATGCCCTTGAATGGAATTGAACCTGGGACTCTTCAGTCCACAGACCGACACTCTATCTACTGAGCCAAACCAGCTAGCACAGCAGTCCCATTTTGTCCCAGAGCTATGAAGTGGTAGATGTAGAATTCAAATACAGATCATTTAATTTCATTTTCACATTCTTTAATCTATGCATCATTGTCTCACAATATTTATAGATAACTACATGCTAACCTGTGTGAAAAAGCCTGAAGATAGCAAAGAAGCAAATAAATTGCATATATCTAACTTTACAAAAAACAGCTGGAATGCTTGATAAAATCATGGGGTGCCATAATATTCAGATTCCTTACCCCTGCTCTAATAGAAAATGATTTTCTCACAAAGAACATAAATAAAATGTAGACAATTTTTCTAACATGTTTGTTATAGAAAAATTTTAAAAATTAGAAAAGTGGAAGGAAGAGGTAAAAACTATCCATAATTTGCCCTAACCGGTTTGGCTCAGTGGATAGAGCATCGGCCTGCGAACTGAAAGGTCCCAGGTTCGATTTCAGTCAAGGGCATGTACTGTGGTTGTGGGCACATCCCGAGTAGGAGGTGTGCAGGAGGCAGCTGATTGATGTTTCTCTCTCATCAATATTTCTAACTCTCTATTTCTCTCCCTTCCTCTCTATAAAAAAATCAATAAAATATATTTTTTTAAAAACTATCCATAATTCCATTATTATATATAGTCTGTAAACATTTTATGACATCATCTTCCAAATTTTTGAGTATATACGTACAAGAATTTCTCCTACAAATAATTTCTTAAATGTGGCATGGCAATGATATAATTGAATAATTAGGGAGCTTCATTATATTATGTGGAGGAGTGGTTCTGTGACTTTGTGCTTTGTTTATCATCCTTATGGGTGATTAATATGATAAGAATTTGAAATAAATTATAATAGAGATGGAAAATATGTCTTGGATTTATTCTTATCTCATTCTGGCTGATGCTTCTTATTTTCTTTGGCACATTCTTCCTACACTAGCAACTAAAAGTGGGTTTGCCTCAGGGCTCTGAACTGAGCACTCAATTCTATTTACTCTATTTTCTCCAATGTGACCTGGTTCACTCCTGCTGTTTCCATATTACCTATGATCTGATATATGCCTCATTTGTATTTCTAGTCCATTCTTCTCTTCTGATATTTACAAATAATGTGGCATCTCTACTTGGATATGTAAAACCCATCTCAAAGTCAACTCTTTCAATACCTCTTACATCTAATCCCCTTCTTCTTTCTTCACCCACATAGTTCATTAAGCCAGAACTTTGAGAGGCACTTGTGGCATGTCCCTTTTATTCATATTCTATAGCCAATTTATCACAAAATCTTCACATAATTCCTTCAAAATCTATCTGTAATCTGTTCTCTAGCTATATCTTTGTCCAAGTAATCATCATAGTAGGTAATAGTTTTATATTTCATCATCTCCACTCTTAAGCCCTAACATCTCTTTTCCACATAGAAACCAAAATGACCTTCTAAAATTAAAAAAAAAAAGATTCTGTAATTCCATTGCTTAAAATCTTAACATGGTTTTCCATTGCATTGAGACTTATGGTGACTTATGGTCTAGACAAGAAGCCATAGACCTGTTTCTCCCTAATTCTTCCCCCTAGACACAAGTCCTGGAACCAAGGCAATAGATAATCAAAGGGACCTCTGAAAGACGGTAAGCAAACTTATTGTAACTCCAGGACTAGAGGAACAACATAGAGGCAGGGTGTCGTGTGCCTCACCCAAACCCAGCATGTTCAGACCTGCAACCCAGCAACAAAAGCCAGCTTAAGAAAGCTCCCTCCTCCCCCTGAAATAATGGGAGCCCCTCTGATAACATCAGGAAAACCCACAAAAACTAGCAAGAGAGATGCATCAGGAGCCCCACTAACAATAAGTGTCCTCAGAAACCACTCTTCTTTTCTGTTGGGACTGAGACTCCCCTTCCTCATGGGAAGATAAGAGAGATATCCAGCCAGGAGGCTGGAAGATGGAGCCAGGCATAGCAAGCATCACAGTTCAGGAAGCCCTTTTGACCATAGGCCTGAGACACCTCTCATCAGTTGTGACACACCGTAGCCCAGCCTGGGAAACTCCTCCATCCCCTCAGCAAGCACCAGCAGGTATTATTGGGAGCCCAGCAGTCAAAGACAAGTTAGATGGACCAAAGTAACATTGCAACAGCTCTGAAAATTAAGCTGTCATTGTGACAACGGCCAAAAAAAGGAAGCTAGGATCTGCATGTAAAACAAGATGACAGCCTACTAAAATAAAAATTTTAATAAGGACCCAGGGACTCTTAACACAATAGACAACATTTTCTAGATGTAACTGCATTCCATAACTTGTGGTCCCTTCCTCCATCTTGGAAGCAAGCAGCATAGCATCTACAAATCTCTCCCTGACTCTCTGACTTCTGTTTCCATCATCATACACCATTCTATGATTCTCTGCCTCCTTCTGGTAAAACCCTGGTGGTTATATGGGGCCCATCCAGGTAAGACAGGATGATCTTTCCATCTCAAGATCCTTTATTTATTCACATCTTCAAAGTCCCCTTTGCTACGTAAATGAATGTATTCACAGGTTTCAAGGATTCAGACATGGACATCTTTTGCAGGTGGGGAGAACAGTCTGTTTTCCATACCAATAGGTTGTGATAAGCCATTGACAAATCATAATACCCAAAGTAACCACTACGAAAACTATAAAAAGATATATACTTAGATGCACTATAAATAAATCAAAATGATATCCTAAAAAATGTTTAAGTAATCCACAGGAAGACAAAAAGAGAAATAGAAGAACAAAACTAAGAGGAAAAGAAACAAAAGAACAAGCAAAACAAAATGGTAGATTTAAGGACTAATATCAAGATTACCATTATGTAAATGGCCTAAAGACACCAATCAACAGACAGTAATTGGTAAAATGAATTAAAAAAACAACAACAACCCAACACATGATGTTTGAAAGAAACTTACTCCAAATTCAATGACATATATATATTGAAAGTGAAAAAAATTGAAAAGTTATATACAAGATATAAAATATGCAAACATTAAATTTTAAAACCAGGAGTGGCTATATTAATATTTGACAAAGTAGACTTTAGAGTAAAGAAAATTAATATAGATAATGAAGGGCATTATATAATGATACAAGTATTAATGCACCAGGAAGATTAATAATCTTAAATGTATACTCACCAATGTCACCCCAATAAAGTTAATAAAATTTTTAAAAAACTGTTTTTTTTAATAAAATTGTTAAACCCCTAGTAGGACTGACAAAAATTAAAAGTTAAATGAATAAATGACCAATATTGAGATACCATTACGGATTCTTTAGTCATTGAATGATAATTAGGGAATATTATGAATAACTTTATGGTCATAAATTCAGTAATTTCAAAGAAATAGTTAAATTCCTTGAAAAACATAAATTTTCAGAATTCAACCAAGATGGAATTGATACCAAAAACAAAGATAGCAAAAAACAAGAAAATTGCAGACCAATAGTTCTCATAAACATAGATATAGTAATCCCCAACAAATATAGCAGCTTGAGTCCAACAATGCACACAGAAATCATGCACCATGACTAAGTAGGGTTTGTTCTAGATCTGTGAGACTGGCTCAGCATTTGAAAGTCAGTCAGTGTAATCCATATCAACAATCAAGTGAAGCAAAATTGTGATATCAATTTATAGAGGAAAAGCATTTTACAAAATCTAACTCCATCAAGCTTTCAGCAGGTTAGAAATGTAATGCTATCATTCCTTCAACTTCGTAAATCCATTCACACATAAAAAACCTGAAGATAACACCACACTTAATGGTAAAAGACTGAATGTTTTCCCAGTAGGATTGGAAGCAAAGCATGAATGTCTACTCTCATCACTCTTATTCAATTTAGTATTGAAAATTCTAGTCACTGCAATTGGTAAGAAAAAGAAATAAAAGGTATACTGACAAAAAAGGAAGAAATAAACCTGTTTTTATTTGCAGTTTACACAACTGTTTATGTAGAAAACCCCAAAGAAGTTACAAAAAACAACTCCTGTACTAGTAATATGGAAGATCAACATGCAAAGTCAATTATATTTCTATGTACTTTCAATGAATATGTAGAAAGAAAAATTAAAATATAATACTACTTACTATATTACCAAAGGAAGTGAACTACTTAGATATATTTGTAACTACACCTATACAGAATCTGTATGCTAAAAAATTACAAAAGGGGAATTAAAGAAAATGAAATACATAGATATACCATGTTCGTGAGTTGAAAACTTAACATAGTAAATTTGTCAATTCTTCCAAAATTGACCTATAGGCTTCATATAATGTCTATCAAAATCCCAACAAGGCTTTTTATAGTCATAATGTTATTCTAAAATTTATATGAAAAGCCACAGGCCCTAAAAAAAGTTAAAGCAATCTATAATTTTGATAAAGAAGAACAAAGTGAGAAGAATTCATCAATTGTAGGTTGAAAATTAGCTTCCAAAATATATGATGCTAGAACAATTATACATCCATATGCAAAAAATAAAATGAAGCTTGGACCTAAACTTACACCATGGACAAAAAGTAAATCAAAAATATATCATGGGGTGAAAGGTAAAATATAAACTATAAGACATTTAAAAAAATAAATTGGAGAAAATCTTTGAAATTTAGGGCTAAGCAGGAAGTCCTTAGACTTGACATCAGAAACCCTATCCGTAAACTGATGTGTTTTTTATAAATCATAAAACTGATAAACTGAACCTCATCAAAATTAAAAACTTTTGATCCATGATGGCTCATGCAAAAAGGATGAAAAGATAGGTTCAGAAAATATATTTGTGAAACACATATCCAAAAAATGACTAGTATCTAGAATATAAAGAACCAAAACTTTAACAATTAAAAAAATAATTATAAAACATTCAAAAGTTATGAACAGACATTAAACTGAAAATAATATATAGATTTAAAAAGCACATGAAAATATTTCAACATCATTAGCAATAATGGAAATAAAAATTAAAGCAAATGAGATATCACTATAATATCACTACACATCTGTCAGAAAAGCTAAAATAAAAATAGTAATAGAGTCTTGGCTGGGTGGTTCAGTTGGTTTGGGTGTTGTCTAGTACACCAAAAGGTTGTGGGTTTTATTCCCAGTCAGGGCACATAAGGGAGGCAGCTGATTGATGTTTCTTTCTATCTCCCCCTTCCTCTAAAAATCAATAAAAGCATATCCTCTGGTGAGGATTTTTTTAAAAAACAATAGAATCACATGCTATTGTGGATAACGAGAAACTAGATTATTCATACACTAGAGGCCCAGTGCACAAAATTTGGGCACAGGGTGGAGAGGTCCCTCAGCCCATCCTACACCCTCTCCAATCTGGGACCCCTTGGGGGATGTCTGACTGCCAATTGGACCTAAACCAGCAGTCAGACATCCGTCTCACAATCTGGGACTGCCGGCTCCTAACTGCTCCCCTGCTGGCCTGATCACCCCTAACAGCCTCTGCCTTGGCCCCTGCCACTGTGGTTTTGTCCAGAAGGACATCCGGAAGACATCCAGTCTAATTAGCATATTGCCCTTTTATTAGTATACACTGAGGCCTGGTGCACAAAAATTTGTGCACTCGAGGGGGTTCCTCAGCCCGGTCTGTGCCCTCTCACAGTTTGGGACCCTTCGAGGAATGTCCACCTGCTGCTTTACACCCGCTGCCCAGGGGATCAGGCTTAAGCTGGCAGTCAGACATCCCTCTGGCAGCCCAGGAGCCCTCGGGGGATGTCCACTTGACACCGGGGAGCAGGCCTAAGCTGCAGTTGGACATCCTTAGCACTGTTGAGGAGGCAAGAGAGGCTCCCACCACCACCGCTGTATTGGCTGCTGTCAGCCTGGCTTGTAGCTGAGCTCCCCCTGTGGGAGTACACTGACCACCAGGGGAAGCTCCTGCATTGAGCGTCTGCCCCCTAGTGGTAAGTGTGTTCATAGTGAATAGTCATTCCCAGTGGTTCTGCTGTTAGGGTCAATTTGCATATTACCCTTTTGTTATATAGGATAGAGGCCTGGTGCATGGGTTGGGGTCAGTTAGTTTGCCCTGAAGGGTGTCCTGGTGCAGGGTAGGGGTCCTCCTGGGGAGCCTGGCCAGCCTGGGTGAGGGGCTGATGACTGTTTGCAGGCTGGCCAAGACCCTCATCAGAAACCCTCACCCCATCAAGGTAGGGCCATCCTGGGCGAGGGGCTGGTGGCTGCTTGCAGGCTGAGCACAGCCCCCAGCAAGGCTGGCTGGAAGCAGGTATCTGGGATTTATTTATCTTCTATAATTAAAACTTTGTTGCCCTGAGCAGAGGCCACAGCCAGCCTAGGCAGGCGGGAAGTTTAGTTTCCTCCATAGCTGGGGCAAACAAGCATCCTGTTTGCTCTAGCTCTGTGGCTGCCGGCTGCCATCTTGGCTGGGTTAATTTGCATATAGTCGCTCTGATTGGCTGGTAGGCATGGCTTAGGTGTAGCAGAGTGATGCCTAATTTGCATATTACTCTTTTATTAGATTAGATTGCTGATGGCAATATAAAATGATACAGCCACTCTAGAAAACAGTTGAGTAGTTTCTTGGCAAGCTCAATATACAATTACCGTATGACCCAGCAATTGCAATCTTACACTTGTATTCCAAAAAAATAGAAAAACTATATTACACAAAAGCTATACATAAATGTTCATAGAAGCTTTATTCATCATAGCCAGAAGTTGGAAATAGCCCAGCTGCTTTTCAACAGGTGAATGGTTAAACAAACTAGGATATACAGATTCCATGGAATACTACACAGGGAAAAAAAAAAAGAACAAACTTAATATAAACAACAACTCTGATGAATCTCCAGTGTTTACACTGAGGTGAAAAAAGCTAATCCCAAAAAGTTACATACTGTGAGATTCTATTACATAACATTTTGAAACGATAACATTTTAGAAATGGAGAATGGATTAGTGGTTGCCAAGGATTAGGGATGGGAGTAGGGTTGGGATCAAGGGGGCGGAAGGAAGGTAGATAAGTTAAAAAGGGCAACAGATGGATACTCTCAAATGAAAAGATTATAAAATAAGTAGAAATTGTTAGTGTTAAAAAAGAAAAGCATGCTGGAGAATTTAACTTTTCAATGAGTATTTAAAGTGAACTGTCAATAGATAAATTTTACTGGACTGTGAGGGTGAACTACAATTTTCTTTTGTAGATAAAGATTACATTTATATCCGTTAAATTCTTTCTAATATATGTTTGTTCTCAAATAAAGACAAATCTAAAATAAATGTTGTGAAGGATATTCTTCTGAAACTCTCATAGCACTTACTATGTGAATATTAATAATGTTAGTGTATTTTACAACATGATTTTAAAAGATTTATTTAGAATCAAATCCAATAAATGTCTTTCATTTTTGCGCCTTCAACCTATGCAATTGTTCATGCAGATCTGAGAACACTTAAAACTGTTGGCAACCTATTTGTCTTCACACTTGACATGGGGAATGCTTGTTCTCATATTCCTTTATGTATTTTTGAAATTACTAAATGAACATCGATTACAGCTATGTCTTCAATTACATCCGTATGAACAAAATGTACTGCCTTTATTGACATCATTACTACAGACAGATTAATCTTCCACTACTATCGCATAGATGAGTGTCAGTTTAGAAAATAGTTATTTAACCAGGCATTCCTCTAAAATGGCAGTATTTTAAGGTTTTTATTAAATGAAGTTTTTGTTCTTTAATACCAAAGCAATAAATTCTCATTACTGAGAATGGGTAAAAATTAAAATGCAAATAAATCCACAGTGGTCTAACCATAAACTAACACATTGGTCTCTTTAACTTAAGATTATTTATATTCCTATATATGGCTGTATCCATAGTTATTTTAATAATACTATATGTTTCATATAATTTTATATTTGATAATTTATTTTAAAAACATTATAAAATATTTTTCCATACAAAGAGAAGCATTTGAGTACTATCTTGTTGACTTTTTATATAATTCCATTATGTGAATGCATCATAATTTATTTAACCAACCCCCAGTGATTGAAAATTATGTTTTTCAATAGTTTTTTATAATTAGCAGAACCAGAACTAAATGTTTTACACACCATTATTTATTTCCACACCATTATTTATTTCCTTTGGATAAATTCCTGAAAGAGAAATTACTTTATAACTAATGACAAAATAACTACCAGAAATAATTCAGCAATTTATAATATTTTGAATGATTTTTCATAAGGTCGGGGTTGGGTAATAACTCTGTCCTTGCTTTCCCTGCAACCTTGCCATCACTAAATATAATTTTTGTGTTTGCCAATTTGCAGGCTAAAAATCACATATTGTTTTTATTTTCTTTCATTATTGATGAAGCTGAATATTCTTTTCACCTATGTATTGGGTTTTTAATACTTTTGTCTCTGTTTCCTTAAACTAGTTGTCCTTAATCACTGAGTGTTTTATATAACAAAGTCAATTAATCCTTTATCACTTGTCATGAATATTTAACATTTGGATATTTATTGGACATACAGACATTTTTCTATTGGGAGCTATCAAATCTATCAGATTACTCTTTCTATTTCTTCTTGGATGAAAATAACTCATTTCTAAGTTATATAAATATTCTCCTATACGAAATCAGGAATTGGAAACTGCACTTAGATATCATATTGTTCTAATCCACCATATTAGAGTTAACAAAAATAAGGTTCTTGAGAGACTATACCATGACCACACCATTAATTTCTTCTATTGCCAAGACTAGAATTGAAGTACTTCACTCCCCCGGCGATGGAGGATTAAGCACTCAAATGATCCCCTTTCCGCCTGAAAGACCATGAATGAGATGCTTTGGCTGTCAACAATTGAGGGGAAGTCTTCATGCCCACTTCCCACGCTGTCTACCCCAACTCGGGCTATGCTTTCCAATCCTCTGGGTGGTGCCCAATTCACAGACGTGAGCATGAAACATCCCATAGCTAAAGAGAGAGAACATCTTGCGGTGGCCTCTGAGTGGTGCTGAAAGCTATGGGTGTGTGGATGCGGAGTTGGGGATGATCACTGCAGCTTCCTCAATTTGAGAGAAGAGTGGATAAAAGAACTTTGCTGGTAGATGGTCAGGTACTTAAATTAATGTCTAATGGATCAAGACAGTACAATAGAAAAAGTGAGGGCTGGTCAATAGGGAGAAGGGGATTTGTAATGGAAGAATCACAGTCCTTAAGAGACTGACAGAATGCCAATATGCTCCCTTGGCCAACTCATGCTCCTTTGGATCTGGCAAGCCACTCCTCCCAGACTCCAAATCACTGAACTTCCTTGAGTTTGGCCCACAAGGAAGTGTTTCCAAGTCCTCATGCTTTCCGTGAGGCCGAGAGTATTAAACCTGCAGTTCTACTCTTAGAATTCAGAGATTAGTGGATGCCAGCCTTCCTCTGTTACCCTTGCCAACCAGCTACACAGAGAGTGCCAAGCAAAGACCATATGATGGTTTAAAAGCAAGACACACAAACAATGCCAAGAACAGTCCTAATTTTCGGCCTGCACCTCTCCACCTCAGCAGGCAGCACCGGTGATTAAGATTTATTTAATCTGCATTGGAACAACTCATTCCGTGAAGACTGAAGGAATTTGCAGTTAAAGGCAGCAGAGAAAGTTACTACGGAATCTTTTGCTCCCTGAAATCATCTAATGAAGAACGGATTGCTTTTCAGTGCTCGGCTGAGAAGAAAGCTCAGAAGGTCAGGGCAGAGGCACTTCCCGCTTATCAGGATTAGCAAACGCTGTCCAAGAACTTGATGTTAAAGTACTTGATTATCCAGCCAGAGAGGAAAACTCTCCAAGAGATTATAGAGAAGGAAAGTGTTTTATGGTGACGTGGTTAAAAACCAAGGCTGACTGAAAGCCAGACAAAAGGAGTAGAGAAAGAGCTGACCTTGCAATGAGTTATGGGAAAGAAAGATGGGGCCAGATAACAAATATTATTTTTAGATGAAATAGCATAAATCAGAAACTTTTATTCATTCACCCACTTGCTATGGGTGGGGATATTTTTAAACATCTTAAAATCTCTGAACCAACGTAAAATTAGTTTATCTCTACCCCCCCCCCAAAAAAATGCATGGGAAAAATCCTTCTGGGAACCACCGATGCACCCCTAATTATAGCATACAGTACTTAGGGCTGTGATAGTAACCGTTTTTAAGAAGGTGAAGATTCTTTTTGCTCTGAAGGGGAAGGATGGAAAGGTTTGATTCTTCGGGAAAATACAGATTGCCAAATGAATGTGACTTGAAACAAAATCAGCTTTAACTCTGCTTGAAACTGACCCGATGACCTCCTGCTTCCCAGCCATCCAGCACCACACCCACAAGCCTCCATTTCATGCATCACCCTGGTGGGTCCCCAGGATACCCCGCTACAGATCTCCCTCCCATTAGCGGCAGGAATCCAGAATATCCATGGCAACGGGTCTGTAACCCCAGGGAGAAGGCCGCAGAATTGAAAGGCTCCCTTCTGTTTCTACCTCTACAGCTCAGTGAACTGACAGCTCGGTGGTTCCCTCAGTTCCATTAGATTAGGATGCACTCTTCTCCCTTCCTTTGTGCCATCTTTTTACCTGTGTAGGTTTCAGCCAAGGTGAAGGCATTTTTCACATTTGGGTTTCCCCTCTCCAGCTACTACTGCACTTCTCCAGAAGCATATTCCTTAAACACGCCTGGCTTTGCAGCATTTTTCTAAATAAAACGAAACATTGTTTGCTATTGGTCTTTTCACCTTCCTACAAAAACATCCCACATTTGGTGTGCATATTGTGCAAACTACAACGGATATCTGATTCCTAACAAACCGAGTCCTTTGTGTGACAAGGTCTCCTAAAAACTGGCAGAGAGATAATAAATATATACGATTTTACCTTGAAATTAAGTTGCAGCATCAAATAACTATAATCACATTTAAGTTACTGTTTGTGCCCAGATATTTAGACAGGGTAACAGATTGCACAGTGCTCTCGCTGCTTGCCAGTGGAGCCTGAATAACTAATTTGCACTCCATGCCCTGTGGAATGGCAGCTGAGTCCCCAGTGGATGTGGGGGGAACGTAACAGAAGCAGACCATTTGGTGTGCAGAATCAAGATGAGGCAGAAATGTTATGTACTGAACACAATCCAGAGTCATATGTGGCGTCCACAGTTGCCTAATAATAAGATTGTCAAAGGAGGTCAATCTGCCAGTCAGGGCTTCGTAACACTCTTTAGTAAAGGGGACCCCTTATAAAGCCCAGGAGAGCCAGAGATGCTCCTCCCACGGGGATGTATCTATGTGTGAAGTGGAAAGTTAGACATGGCGTTCTCTGTTGCTGAGAATTTTCACAGAAGTCGCAAAGGATGAGTATATACAATTGGCATCAAGTGATCCACTCCCTTCACCCTCCACATCCTAAATAGAGTCACTCCCCTGGAGTACAGGTATACCTGGAGGTACACCAACTTCCAGAGGGGTACAAAGCCACAGATGAGTTTATTAAATTATATATTTAACTATTTATGTTAATATATTATATAGTTGTGGGGGTTTTTCATAGAATCCCTTCTCCTTTTCTGCATAAGAAAGGAAATGTCTCACCTATCCCTCACTCAACTCTGGTGTAGCATTTGGGTTGTGGGCAATTCCATCATCCCAAAAAGACAGCATACTTATCCATGTCTGTAAAATGGTTGTTCATCAAGCCCCAGGTTTGAGTTTCAACAGCATTTTTTTATTTCAAGAATAAAGAGGTGAAAAACTGTTCAGAATATAAGAGAAAGAAGACATGTGGGTGTAATGGCGGGGGCAGGGGGAGAAGAGGAAAAAGGAGATTAGGATAGGTTGGCTGAAGTCTTAATGTTTTGCAAAATAAATGTACATATACTTTCCACATTCGTATTTTAAGTAAAAAGAATGAGCACAAAATGTGTGAGCACATATCCAGAAAAAAACTGAAAAAGTAAATCATTCCTTCTAGATTTCTACATGTCTCCAGATATTGGCATTTTACAAATCCTAATGAATGAGTAAGTATTTTCATTTTCATGCTGGTATTTGAATTCATGGCACATATCTCCTCCCCATCCTTTTTTTTATGGCCCAAACATTAATTGTCAGAAGGTAACAGACTAGTAGTTACAGAATAGTCCTGGGGATGTGAGATGTAACATAGAGAATATAATCAATAACATTGTGATAACTATGTATGGGCCCAGGTGGATACTGGAAATATCAGGGGGAACATTTTAAAGTATATAATTGTCTAATCACTATGATATACACCTGAAACCAATACAAACTAATACTGAAAATAGACTGAAAAAAAATATTTAAAGTCAACAGAAGAAGGTAACAATAGAGAAATGCCCATTGCTTTCTCAGTACCACTAACACATAAGGCATAGATGGCAATTAATAGATTATGGTAAAAATAGGGAAAATAGCTTCATATAATTTTAAAAACATTACAGTTGTCAAAATTATATATAATTTAAAAACAGCTAATAAAGAAAGCATTACTTGTTTTTACATAAAATCTGGTTACTGTGAAATAAAAGTGGATAAATTGACAAAAGTAATAATACATGCTCACTAAACAAAAAACATGGAACTATTACCCATGCATATATCAATTCTGACTCAGAAGTAATCACCGTTCTTAAAAGAGGTTTTAAAAAATAGTTACATCCCTAACCAGTTTGGCTCAGTGGATAGAGCATTGGCCTGCAGACTGAAAGGTCCCAGGTTCAATTCCGGTCAAGGGTATGTACCTTGGTTGTGGGCACATCCCCAGTAGGGGGTGTGCAGAAGGTAGCTGATGGATGTTTCTCTCTAATCAATGTTTCTAGCTCTCTATCCCTCTCCCTTCCTCTCTATAAAAAAAAATTAATAAAATATATTTTTTTAAATAGTTACATTATTTTTATTAGTGAAAATTATCTTAAATCTCATTGCCCTTTTGGTCATTTCTACTTTCCTCTGAGACAGAAGACTGAGTGCCTTCTGGCCTCCTAACATTTTGGATAATGGAGAACTAACCTACATTGATTAAATATATGAACCAACACAGATTAGATAGTCAAAATGTGTCAAACCACTTACATTCTTACTTTACACTAGTTTCTTTTATTCTGTGTGATATGTACACAGGTCTCCCAAGCAGTGATACTTGAGTTTTGCATTTTGCTATAAAATATACAATGGTATAGCATATTGGTAGACATACAATTTCTATTCCCAAAGAATTAAATCCAAAGCATGTTTACCACATAATTACTTTCCTATTGAATATGCATACGTAGAAATTTCTGTGTGCTTATGTTTTAACTAGAGGCCTGGTGCACAAAAATTTGTGCACTTGGCGGGGGGGGGGGGTCCCTCAGCCTGGCCTGTGCCCTCTTGCAGTCTGGGACCCCTCAGGGGATGTCCATCTGCTGGCTTACATCCGCTCCCCAGGGGATCAGGCTTAAGCTGGCAGTCAGACATCCCTCTGGCAGCCCAGGAGCCCTTGGGGGATGTCCACTTGCCAGCAGGGAGCAGGTCTAAGCTGCAGTCGGATATCCTTAGCACTGCTTAGGAGGCAGGAGAAGCTCCCACCACCACCGCTGTACTGGCAGCTGTCACCCTGGCTTGTGGCTGAGCAGAGCTCCCCCTGTGGGAGTGCACTGACCACCAGGGGCAGCTCCTACATTGAGCATCTGCCTCCTGGTATTCAGTGTGTGTCATAGTGATCAGTCATTGCCAGTGGTTCTGCTGTTAGGGTCAATTTGCTTATTACCCTTTTGTTATATAGGATAGAGGCCTGGTGCATGTGTGGGGCCAGCTGGTTTGCCCTGAAGGGTGTCCCTGATCATGGTGGGGGTCCTGCTGGGGTGCCTGGCCAGCATTGGTGAGGGGCTGAGGGCCATTTTCAGGCTGGCCATAGCCCCTTAATGGTAGGGGTCTCCCCTGGGGTGCCTGGCAAGCCTGGGTGAGTGGCTGATGGCTGTTTGCAGGCTGGCCACAACCTCTTCAGGGTGGGGGTCTTTCATGGTGTGCCTGGCCAGACTGGGTGAGGGGCTGATGGCTGTTTGCAGGCTGGCCACAACCCGTTCAGGGTGGGGGGTCTT
This sequence comes from Murina feae, assembly GCA_004026665.1. Taxonomy (NCBI): domain Eukaryota; kingdom Metazoa; phylum Chordata; class Mammalia; order Chiroptera; family Vespertilionidae; genus Murina; species Murina feae. The sequence continues at coordinate 5,223 of PVJC01017479.1, read as the reverse complement.
GCTGGGGTGCCTGGCCAACCTGGGTGAGGGGGTGATGGCTGTTTGCAGGATAGCCACAGCCCCCAGTGAGACTAGCTGGAAGCAGGGATCTGGGGTTTATTTATCTTCTATAATTAAAACTTTGTTGCCTTGAGTGGAGGCCACAGCCAGCCTAAGCTTAGCTTCCTCCATCACTGGGGCAACCAAGCCTCCTATTTGCTCTAGCTCTGTGGCTGCCAGCTGCCATCTTTGCTGAGTTAATTTGCATATAGTTGCTCTGATTGGCTGGTGGGCATGGCTTAGTGTGTAGCTGAGTGACACAATTAGAATATTACTCTTTTATTAGATTAGATGTGGCTATAGGCGCCATCTTGTGGCCATCTTTGTGATGGAGTGACACCTAATTTGCATATCACTCTTTTATTAGATAGGTTGTGGCTATAGGTGCTGCCATCTTGTGGCCATGGTGGCGGCCATCTTTGTGACAGAGTGATGCTCAATTTACATATTACTCTTTTATTAGATAGTATTACCTAATGCACTAGCTCTGACTGAATAAATTACATGATTACATCCTTAAAAAAAAGAATAAAGAAAAGCCCCACATTTACTGATAACAGATTAATATTATATATTTGAGCCAAATAAATATAGAGATGTTATATTTTCTTAAACATTTATTCAGATTATTAAGAGAAATATTTTTAACCTTTGCCAAAAGATTTCTGAATACTCTAAATATCTATTTGATTTTTATGCCTACTCTCATTGATTAACCTTTACTCCCTGTTACCATGTAATTCTTTTATTTGAATTTTCTTAATGGGAAGCCATTATACTATATTTTGGTGCAAATAATGTTATTAAGGGTTGTAATGAATATTTTGAAATCCATACTTCCTCAGAAGCCAATACTTGCTTTCACTATTGCTGCTGATTTCCACTAAATTCATACTCAGCCCTAACACTGAAAGCAGGAGGAAGGGGAGGCAGAGGAGGAGGAAGGCCTCATTTCTCTTTAGAAAGCACATTTATGACAAAAGATCACTTTTACACTTAGGATGTATTTATCAAAACATATTTTTTAAATTTTAATTAACCTAGTGTCAATACTTGTTATGATAACACATTTCAGAAGAAATTTTCTAAATAGTAACTTATAATCACAGAAAATAAAATAATTTAATTTAAATGTTTTTGATGAAAAGTATGATGAGAATAAAATGCTGGAAATCTTCAAAACATACTACATGAGGAAAAATTCTTTAGATGTCATGAAATAGGAAAAAGAGTTCAAGATGGGAAAGAGAACAATGTAAAATCTTTGACTATTAAAAGAGTTATTCATCTTGTTGTGGAGGTGGTGGTGGGTTATGGTGATTTATTTAAAACATGATAGTGGGCATCAAATTTGCTATGGTATTTAAGTTTTATTATGCATATTTATAAGGGTAATTTAAACATTTTATTTTAAAATATTGATATCTATAATAACTAAAAAATTACATCCTTTGGTACTATTTAAATTATGTTTAGTATGCATGCATATAAGCGTAACCAATGGACACAAACAACAGGAGGGTGAGGGCATGAGTGGGGAGGTGGGGGGCAATGGGAAGATAAGGACTCATATGTAATGCCTTAATCAATAAAGAAATTTAAAAATAGATAAATAAAATTTTAGGTATCAATCTAAAAATGTATAAGGAGTACACAGTTCAATTTCAAAATAAGTTAAAATGGGCTGAAAGTCAAAGAGATGGAAGATTAGTGCCCTAAAAGGTAGTGAGCGGCTGTGCCAACATCTGCCCATGAGCATCCACCAGGCTATCTAAGAGAAAGCAAAGAGACTATGGAGTGAGGTTTCTTTGGTGAGACTTCAGTAGGATGGGTTTCTCTTCCCTCATCCCCCATGAGGAAAGTAGAAGACTTGCCTCACTTGAACACTTAAGAAGTTGTGGGCCTGCCCTGGCCAGTTTTGCTCAGCAATGGCCCAGGGACCAAAGGGTAGGAGGTCTGATTTCCAGTCAAGAGCATGTGTCTCAGTTGCAGGTTCAATATCTGACCCCAGTCAGGCATCAAAGGGGGGCAACCAACCAATCAATGTGTCTCTCTCCTCTTCTCTTCTCTTCTCTTCTCTTCTCTTCTCTTCTCTTCTCTTCTCTCTCTTCTCTTCTCTTCTCTTCCCTCCTCTCTCTCTCTCTCTCTCTCTCTCTCTCTCTCTCTCTCTCTCCCCTTGTCTGTCTCTCCCCCCTCCCTTCTACTCTCTCTAAAAATCAATGGAAAATATATCCTCACTCCTGGGGTGAGGATTGAGAAAATAAAGTTGTGGACTCAACTACAACAGAGAAAAAGGAAAGAGCAGTGTAGAGAATGGTCACATTTCTGAATTTGGCAGGACTAATGCTAAATGAATTCTTCACTCACCAGACGTACACTTTACAGGAGAGGATTGTGTTGGGTCATCCTGAGGGAAAGTCTCCCAAAAAAACCTGGAAGAATAACACAGAAATCAGGGGACATAGAGTCTGGGGTTGAGGGTGGTGATCAGATGTGGCCACCACAGCAGGTAAGACTGGAAGGAAACAAAAGGCAACTTGGCAATTCCCAGCCACAGGGAGGTCTCCAAAAACATAAAAGAGTCCCGTGAGAAAAGAGCCAACTTTTGGTATCTCTCACAGCCAGAGAGCATTAACACCAAGTAAGAAAATGAACCAGAAATAAAATCTCCTTTCCTTCACAAACAGCTGGCCAATGAAAGAAAAATGAATGAAACTACTCCCTCCCACTGGAAGACTCCAAGATTCATTAAAAGATTCAGTAAAAAATGCCATTCTTTTATTCCCATCATGCTTTCCTTCAATAAAAACACATATTTAAATTTAAATTTAACTTCCTGTGATCATAAGGTACTACATATTTAGACGATTTCTTCTGAAGTGTGTTATTATAAAAATTATTAATACTCGTTTGATCAATACAAAACCACTAGGGTGGAGAATCAAAATGCATTAGGGTCTGTTGTTATGTGATTAATAAGTTGGATTGCACTTTTTTATCTAAATATAACCAGAAAAACCTCGAGTTCTGTTTAAAATTTCTTCTGGTGAATGGAGAATAAGAAAAAGAGAGAGTGGAATCAAACAGGGTATTGTAAGAAATTTTCAGCTTTCACCCTAATAAATCCAACCTGTTCCATAAACCAGTATATGCTTCCATGAGCAGTAAAAGGGTTACACATACTCCCTATATCCGGACTTCATCTTGGGAAATGGGCAGTGATAAGGAAGGAAGGTGCCTTGAGAGGCAATAAAAGGAAGATTGAGTTAAGTTAATATTTATCTGAAAGAGACATTAGAATTAGAAAAGAATGAGCAAATTTAACTGGCAGGATTGAGGAAGAGGACTGAGCACAACTGTATCAGTTATTAAAAATAAAGAAAGCTACATGTTAGCACATCCAGATTGTACTTCTAATCCTGTATAATAAAAGCCTACTATGCTAAGTGTCTGGTTGCCTGGTTGGCCATTCAACCATTCAACCAATCAAAGCGTAATATGCTAATGATATGCTAAGACAGCTCAACTACTCACTATGACATGCACTGACCTCCAGGGAGCAGACACTCCAACCAGTAGGTTAGCTTGCTGCTGGGGTTCGGCCAATTGGAACTGAGTGAGATGGGCCAGACATGCTCTGGAGCCCTCCCATGGTCCCTCCCTGGCTAGCCAACTTCCCACATCCCTTCCCAGCCCCAATTGTGCACTGGTGGAGTCCCTCAGCTTAGCCTGAACCCTCTCACAATCCAGGCTGAGGTACCCCCCTCTCTGAGTACATGAATTTCATGCACCCGGCCTCTAGTATATTATAAGCATGTAAAGCATGATTGAAGAAATGGAAGTAGAGGAGATCATTGTGGCAGTGTGAGAAGAGGTGCACAGGAGACAAAACAGCACCCATATCTAAGGGGCAGCTCAAGGCATGCCCACAAGGGACAGTGAGAATAAGGAGAGATAGAAGAACCGGGGGAGGAAAGTCACGGATGCCAAGGAGATAATTTCTAGGAGTGGTCTATGGTTTCAAATGATGGCAAACGGCAAGTACCATGTGAACTGAAAAATGTATTTTGGGTTTAGCAACAAGAAAACAGTCAGTGGCCTTGGTGAGAGCAGTTTGACTGGAGTGGTGAAGGCAAAAACCAGACTGAAGAGATTGGGTTTTGTTTTTTTAAGTTGAACAATAGAGATGCTTCAGTCTAGACAACTCTTTCAAAAAGCTGGCAATAAAGATGAAGTGGCTCAGTTGGTTGGAGCATCATCTGGTAGATACACCAAAAGGTTGTGGGTTTGGTTTCCAGTCCAGGCGCATACCTAGGTTGCAGGGTTGGTCCTCACCCAATCAGGGCACATACAGAAGGCAACCGATTGATGTTTCTCTCTCACATCTTCTCTCTCTCTCTCTCTCTCTCTCTCTCTCTCTCTCTCTCTTGCGTGTCTGCTGCTTATGTGGTTGCAGTACCTTGGGCTAAGGTGTTGGGCCGGTCAGAGGAGAGCACACTTCAGAACTCATAGGAGCCTGCACCCAGGGTGGCTGGAGACTTGTTGACTGTGGGCCCACAGCTGAAGTAGCAGGTCCCTGGCAGAGGGCGACTGAAGAGTCTCAGGTGTTGTCTGAAGGCGCCCTGTATGGGGGTGAAGTCTGGCTCCCAGTTACAACAGCTCTCCCCTTCAAGATGCTAGGACTGTGAGGACGGGCTGGCCTCCTGGAACTGTCTACAATAGTAGCAGAGGGGTTAAGAATTGGAGGTACACAGGGAGGATCTCAGTTCAGTATAGAGGAAGCTGAATAGGGATGGGTGATTCTTATCAAGAGGAAAGAGAATGAAAGAGAAGAAAAAAATAAAATAAAATAAAATAAGATAAAATGACTTTACAAAAAAAATTGGATATCAAAAATGGTATAAAGATAGCCAAAAAACAATATAATAACAGAATAAAATAAAGTGATGGAAAAGTAAAGTGAAGAGAACTAGAGAATAAAGCAACAGACACCAACAGGGGAAACAAAGAAAAAAAAAAGAAAGGAAAAGAAAAGGAAAGGTAACACAGTAATAAGAAGATACCAATTAAAAAAATAATAAAAAATAAGAAATAAAAAAAGTGTAAAATACAAAATATAAAATATATATATATATATATATATATATATATATATATATATATATATATATATATATATATATA
>PVJC01017478.1:0-32433 GCA_004026665.1 Murina feae | reverse complement strand
CTGCCAGGGTCGCAGGGCAATGGCCCGGCCAGGGTCAGCCTTGACCTCTAGTCTGCAATGAAGCCAGTTACTCAGACAGAACACCCTCTTCCCCCAATGTAAGGCGCCACATCTCAGTCTGGCCACCCAGCCCAAGCCCCACTCACTTTAGGGACAGGTACCTGGTACTGAGTGGCCAGGACCAGCCTGGAGAACCAAGGTCTGAGTCCCAGGGACAGTCTGGCCTGGTTCAGAGCCCTTCTCCTGTGGCTATGGGGACGGACGGGTCTGCCTGATTTCTGGGATTCCCAGGCCCTGTTTCCCTGGATAACCCGTCATCTCAGATAGCAGCTCAAATATCACTTCCTCTAGGAAGCCTGCCCTGATTTCCCCAATAAGGCTAGTTCTCCAGTTCTTTCTCCTCCTGGCGCACATCTACCCCTCCTCTTGGTCCTTCCCAGTATTGTGTGTTTATGTTGATTTCAAGCAGGAGCTGGCACACTTTGTCTATAAAGGGCCAAATGGAAGCTTCTAGGTTTTGCAGGCCCGTTGGTCTCTGTCGCTACCACTCACTCAACTCTGCTGGGTGACAGGTTCGCTGCCCCCCACCCCCCAGCCAGGGGACCCCGCGGCCAGCCAGCACTGGAGTCCAGCTTTATTCGCTACCACCTACACCTGCTTGAGCGTGACCAAGGCGCCGCTGCTGACCATGACCGCGGGGTAGAGCGGCTCCAGGAAGGAGGCGAGGAAGCGGTAGAGGAGGCTGACGCCGCCCGCCACGCCGTAGAAGGACAGGCAGCCCGCGCTGCAGTCGAGCGCCACGCCGAGCGTGCGGTGGTAGCCGCCCTGCAGCACCGTCTGCGTGTTGTTGTGCCACACGGAGAAGCGCAGCGAGTCCCACTCCAGGCACCACGAGTCGGGGTTGCGGCCCAGCAGGTAGACGATGCTGCCGCGCGGGCGGCCGCTGGGCGGGGGGCTGCGGCGGTAGGTGACGCCCAAGCACACCCACGAGTTGGACACCTCGGCCTCCCAGTAGTGGCGGCCCTCGGCCAGGCCGCGCGAGCACAGCACCTGCGGCCACTGCTTGAAGCCGGGCAGCGGGCCGCCGGCCGGGAAGGGCTCCAGGAGGACACCCAGGTTCAGCACCGAGTGCGTCTCCTTGAACAGGAAGAGCTCCTCGCTGGCCCAGGCCGGGTCGAATTTCAGGTTGCAGTAGCCTGGGGGAGGGGAGGGGAGGGGAGGGAAGGGACAGGAGCCGGTCAGGGTTACAGGGCCCTGCCACCCTCTTCAGGTCCCCAACTGGTGGTGGTGGGGATGTGCCCCAAAAGTTCAGAAGGTGAGACTGGTGTTGTGCCAAGGCCCACTGTCTGTCTGTCTGTCTGTCTGTCTCTCTCTCCATGTATATATGATTTTTATTTTTAAAAGAATAGTTTATTGATATTTAGAGAAAGAGGAAGGGAGAGGGGAAGAGAGAGAGAGAAACATTAATGTGAGAGTGCGTCAGTCGGCTGCCTCCTGCATGCTCCCCACCAGCTGGGGATCAAGCCTGTAACCTCCTGGTGCACTGGATGACACCCAACCAACTAACCCACACTGGGCCCAAGGCCCACCTTTCAGAAATGTTGAGCGCTGAGACCCCCTCCAGACCCTAACACAGTCTCTCTTTTTATTTATTCACTCAGGATACAAGATAGAGTGGAACTGAGGGGAGTCAAGGGCTCCCAGAGGAGGTCACTCAGATGCAGGGGTCACCAAGGGCAGTGCAACCCTGACCCTGGAGATAGCAGGGAAGTCCTTGAGACTGGGCGCCCCAGCCCAGCCTGAGAGAGGGAGGGCTATGGGAACATCAAGTGGAAAGGGAGACTGAGGCGGAAATGGGCAGGGTCTGCCGACTGGCCTGGCTAAAGCCCTTGGAAGGTGGCCAGGCACCCAGCAGAGGACAAGGTGGTGGACGCTGGGGCCAGGGAGGGCTTAAGGGCCTCTGGGCAGGAGGGGAGGCCTTGCCCCACCCCCAGGGGAGGACAGGACAGTCTTCTCTTTCCTACCAGGCCCTCGGAGTCACAGGCCAGTCCTTCCGAGGCCTCCAGTCCCAGGCAAGAGAAAGCTGGCATCTCTCTGGAGCCATGGCTCGAGTGGAGGTGGAGCTGGGGAAGTCGAGGCACCTAGGGGCCCTGCTCCCTTCCTCCCCGCCCCTGCGCTGGGACCCCAAGACTTACACTTGAGAAGTGTCTTCCTGTCCACGGTGGGGGGCAGCACCTCGTAGGAGTTCATTTTAATGCCTGCGGAGATGGAGGGATCTGCTGAGGACACTCCCAGCCAGTCTCCTTCTGCAGAGAGGCGTGGGCTTCCTGGAGGCAGCGTCACCTAGGGAAGGTGCACATGGGCCAGCAGGGCCCCACCCCAGCCATTGCCCTGCAGGGCTGTCCCTGCCCCAGAATGACAGGGAGTGTCCAGTGGCCCAGGCCACAGGTACTGACCCTGCAGGAGGAGCTGGTTGATGAAGCCGAGCCCCATGCCCACCAGCCGGCTCCGGAGCTCCACCAGGGTCTGGGGCAGCTGCAGGAAGCTCTGCTTCTCCTCCCAACTGGTGCCCATTAGGGGTTCCATGCAGTCTTGGAAGTTCTTTAGCCTGGGGAACTCCTGTGTGTGGGGAGGGGCGGTGAGAGTGGTACCACCTTTCACCAGGGCCCGAGCAGATGCCAGGTGTCCCACTTATGCAGGGCTTAGTGGTGCCCATAAGCATGGGGCAGGTGGAGAAACTGCTGCTCTCAAACCTGGGCATCTCCCTCCCCAGCTCTTGGCATTTGGACATTGCAGCTTAGGGCTTTGCCAAAGGCCTGGCCTAGTGCATGACACAGAGTGATTTTTAGAAAACAGTGCTGGCATTACTTCTTCTAGCCTTTAATTGCTTAGTGAAAAACCTTGCCAATACTTCCTGGTGTGGAGGGGACAAGGGGAGGAACAGCCCTAGAAGTCTGCTCAGGGTGCAAAGGCCGCTGAAGGAAGGAGAGCTGTGCTAGGAGGAGGCTGCCCCCCAGCCTTCACCTGACCCCACCAGCTACCCTGCCTGGTACCCCCTGCAGCAGCACCCAACCAGGCTGTGGCGCCAGGCCAGGGCTGGAGAAAGAAATGCGATTTCAATCTGGTCTCTAGATTGTTCTCTCTCACCTCCAGCCCTGCCTGGGGGCGTGTGTAGAAACTTAGACAGTCAGATGCCCAGAACCCTAGGGCACACCCCTTCCGTTCCAGGGAAATGAAGGCAGGGGTGTTAGGGTCAGGCTGGGTGCTGAGGTGGAGGAAGCCAGGGGAGTGGACCAGTGACACCGCCCTAAACGCTGATGGTGTGTGTGTGGGTGGAGTGGAGGTTGTGGCAGGGCCTGGCGCGGAGGTGGGGTGGGGTCTTGCCTGCAGAAACTGCTGGTCGCTCGGGTTGGTGAGGAGGGTGCGCAGCCAGATGCTGTCCGCCTCCAGCTTCAGGAGCCAGTTGTGGCTCTGCTGGATGGAGCTGCCCAGCTTCTCCAGGGCGGCAGCCTCCTCCTTCTCCACAAAATCCAAGACCTTCATCTGCAGCTGTCTGACTTCCTGGATGATCCCCGAGAAGCAGGAGTGAATCTCATCTCGCATTCTCTGGATCAATTTCTGGGGGCGGAAGGGGGAGGGTGCATAGAGAGGCATCTTTGAGCTCCACGCTGATACCTGCCTTGTCATGGTCCCCAGCCCACCTAGGCACCCTGTCTGTCCACCTGGCCCCACCCATCCACTCCAAGCCTGATGCTGGGCATGGGGAAGCCTGGGCCTGGGGCGGGTGGGCACCCTTACCAGCAGAAAGGCCACCTGCTCGCGGTGCTTCTGGCTGTCGGAGGTGATCATGAGCATCTGGTTCTCCACGTTGGCCTGGACCTGCCGCAACTCGACCTGCGTGACAGGGTGAGTGGGGGAGAGGGCCCCTGATGGAGGGGGGCCTAGGAGCAGCCTCTGCAGGCTGCTCCATGTTCAAGCCCAGAAGAGATATTCCTCTTACTTTCTGAAGAGGTTTCAAGCGGATGAGGATGAGAAAGAACAGAGCTGAAGGGATGCCGGCCGAGGGCCCACCCCCCTGCTTTAGGTCTCTCCCTGTGTTTAGGAGTCAGGTTCTCTGCTCCTGACAGGAATGACCTCTGGGTTTCAGGTCACAAGAAGGAGATGTGGAGGGGTCAGTGGCTTGAGAGGCCTGGGAGGCAGTGAGTGGAAAAAGGGCACATCAGTTAGGGAGCCCTGGGCTCCTGGGGCAGCACTGCCAGGCCCAGTCCTTCTAGATAAGCCTTCAGTCTCTCCGCCTGGCAATGATGTATTCCAGATAGAACTGTGCTATTCCAGGTGCCTGTCCAGGAACTGCTGCTGACCCGCAGCAAAAGGAGAAGCTCGTGCCAGACAGTAAATCAACTCCCTGCTCTCTTGCTGAGAAAGGCTGGCCAGGGAGAGGGTGTCGGCTCATCGCACGACGGTGATGAATTGGCTCGTGTTCCGGTGCGAGCTCCTTGCCACGGACCATGAACAGTGGCAGTGCCGGAATAGCACTGCTCTAGGATGTCCGTGATAGAACGTCCAAACACAGAAGGACGTCGTGTTTGTAGTTTTGTATCTTTTCTTTCAGCCTTTCCTTTTGTTCTGTGCAAAAAAACCCATGTGGGATCCTTATTCACTTGACTGGCCAGCACTGCTTCATGTCACGGCCTGATCCTCGTGGCCATCACTTGAACTGCTGCAGAATTTTCCTCCGAGGAAAGGTGTGTGGAGGAGGTGGGGAGGGGGAGGGGAAGGGCTTGCAAAAGACTTTCATCTTCAACAAAAGACTCAGAACCCCAGGCCCCTGGCTCCAGCGCCCTCTAGCCCCAGCCTCACCTCCCTGCGGGCGCGCTCCTCCTGCAGGGGGATGGTGTCGTGGTTCCTGTGCTCCTCCAGCAGGCAGGTCCCGCACACGCAGCAGCCTTCCGTGCGGCAGTACAGCCCCTGCAGCTTGCGGTGCTTGCGGCACAGGCAGCTCTTGAAGTCCCACAGGGGCTCCAGGAGCTGGTGGTCGCGGAACACCTGGTCCTCCGAGTGGCTGCGCAGGTGCTTCTCGCACAGGGACGCCATGCACTGCAGGCATGACTTGACGGCCCTGCGCTTCTGGGGGCCGCAGAAGTCACAGGGCACTTCCCGGGCCCCGGCCAGCTTCCACGAGGACGCCGAGGCCGGGCTCTTGGCCTGGGTGAAGCAGGTCACCATCTCCTCCAGGGTGACGTTCTTGCAGAGGCGCGGCCTCGAGGCGAAGCTCTCTCGGCACTGGGGGCAGTAAAGCGTCTCGCCCATGGCCGCTTGGTGGTCCCAGAATCCCTGGAGGCAGGTCATGCAGAAGTTGTGGCCGCAGACAGTGGTGACCGGGCTGCGGAACACCTCCAGGCAAATGGGACAGAGGACTTGGTCCTCAAACTTGCAGAGGCTGCTGTTGTTCCTCAGTGGGAGCTGGCCTTGCGGAGGTCTGGAGGGCTGGGCTGGGGCTGGAACATGGTCCTGGACAGGCTCTGGGGAGACGGAGGAAAGCCACGTGGAAGCGTAGGCAGCATCCGAGGGAGCCTTACAGAGGTACAACAATCATCTAAGAAGCAGCTGTCTGCCCCTGAGGGACAGGGACTATGCCATCAGTCAACCCATAGCAGGGACAGAAGTTGGGGATTGTGTTCTCCTTGTCCCAGCCCTAATTCCTGGAACAAGTCCTGGACAAGAGGGTGGATGGCAGAAAGCAGTCACATGACGGGAAAGGAACTACTTCCTGGGCCCATCAGAAGGAAGGTAGGAAGCACAGGTACTTACGTGAAACTCTCTGCATGTCAGGAGAGCCAGAGTGGCTGCCCTGTCAGGAGGGAAGAGAACCAGTGGGCACTCAGGTGCAGGGCCCTTGCCCCTGGTCCCATTTCACCAGCTGCTGGGAGGGTCCCTGTCAGTCTAGTGGGTTCCCATCCCACCCTTTAAGCTCTCTGGGTCTGATGACTGCCATCTCACCTTTCCTTTTGGCTGTGTTTTGCAGCCCCCACCCCCTGAAAGACTGCCTGCAGGTTTGCTTCCTGACGTCACAATTCAAGTGGGACCAGCCCCAGCACCCTGCTTGTGACGTCAGCAGGGAAAGGTGTACCGCGAGGCCTGCTGCGGCGCTGATGCTCTCTGCCTGGCAGGCTGTTCCTCATTCTGGAGCCTGCGTCCCAGGAGGCAGAGCCGCTGTGCACCTGGGGCCACTTGCAGTGGACTTAAGGGACTCATTACGAACCCGAGAGGAAAAATGGCAACTCAGTGGCAGTAAGATCTTGAGCAGTTTGTTAAATCTCTCTGGACCATGGTTCTTTTCTTATGAATCAACAGGGTGGTGGAAGGAGATGGTATTTCAAGGCCCCTCTTGGTCTAACGTGGATTGATCTGAACGTTACCTGATGGGTGATCCTAAAGATTGCTTCCCACTCTGGTCCTGACCCTCAGGAGGAAAAAGGGGACGAGCAAAACTGAAGAGAGACCCTCATTACTCTAAGGGCTTCTTGTGAGTCTTTGTTTCTTATTCTTCCCTATCCAACAGGACATCCTGAGACATTTGCAATATATCACTTTCTTGCTTCAAAAATTTATGAAACTTAGATTTTGAGCTGCCAAATTTGACTTAGAGGAAATAATAGTCTCAAAAGAAAGCTCACAAGGGTAAAAACTATAAATTCTACCATAAAATCAACATGGAAAACAACAATCTTAATGAAAATATTTTTTTAAATTGCCATTTGAATTTTTTGAAATGTTTTATTGCTTTCATTTTTTAATGTATTTTTATTGATTTCAGAGAGGAAGGGAGGAGAGATAGAAACATCAAAGATGAGAATCACTGATTGTCTGCCTCCTGCACACCCCATACTGGGGATCAAGCCTGAAACCTGGGCATTTGCCCTGAGAATCGAACTGTGACCTTCGGTTCAGAGGTCGATGCTCAATCACTGAGCCAAACTGGCTGGGCCTTAATGGAAATATTTTTAAGTAAAATTAAAATAGAAAACTTGGGAACAACTTAATAGAAAACCGATCAAGGAATTAAACTGACTTAATGGAGTAACAGTTCCCTCCAGTGGAAAGCTTTCCTGATGAAAATGGGTGGTGTGATTCTCACTGAAAGTTTAGCTGGAGGCTGCCACCTGGGCTCTGTGACTGAGCAGAGTTGGCCACACTCAGTGATCTGTTCCAGGTGCTGGTGCTGCCTGTAGTTGCCAGCAAGCCCTTGCAGAGCATCAGCAGGCAGAATGCCAGGGTTTTGGAGTAGATCCTCACCTTCTCTATTAGATGAACTCTTCTCCTTTTGAGATGCAGCTCCTGTAACCTAACCATGGACATCAAGTGACCATAGGCTCTGAACTGACCAACAGGATGTTCTGTCACCCACTCAGCCAGTTGGAGGATAATTAACGTTGCTCAGGAATAGGTGTGACTCTTTCAGACCCCGAAACAATGACTGTTGGCACTGTGCTGCCTCCTGCTGGGGAGAGGAAAGGATCTTTATTATTTATGTATTTTTTTAATCCTCACAGGAGGGTATGTTTATTGATTTTAGAGAGAGGGAGACAGAACAATCGATGTGAGAAACATCAGTCGGTTTGCGTTCCATACTTGCCCCAACCAGGGATCGAACCCACAACCTAGGTATGTGCCCTAACCCTCAACCTTTCGGAGCCTGGGATGATGCTCCAACCAGCTGAGCAACTGCAGCTTGCAGTGTGTCCTTTGTTTCTCTACTCTGTTAGACCCAGCTTTCCTGAGTCCTGAGATGGCGTCATCACCCACAGGGCTCCTCTGCTGAGCCTCCTTTTCATGATCCTAACTTCTCCCCTTCACTCCTGGGAGCGTTTTGTAATCCCTACACCTGCAACATCTGTGTGTCTCTACAACCTGTTAACCACCGGGGTCTCCATCTCATTGGACCCTGGCTGATACAACCTTGTACGTTGTTCTTGACGTTTGTTGTCTCCCTATTGAGGGGGAGAGGGGAGACAAAGGCCTTTTGAAGATCCCACACACTACCTGGTGCTTAAAGTGATGAGTCCTTCACTTGGTTACGGGGTGTTCACCTCACATTTCTCACCCTCTACCTTGCAGAGAAAATGGGCAATCTAGTCACTTATTCTCTTCCAGGAGGACTGTTTTTCCCTTAATAAGCATCTCACCCAGCCTGTGTGGTCATTTATTTGGTTGAGCATCATCTCCATGAACCAAGAGGTCACGGTTCAATCTCAGGGCACATGCCTGGGTTGCGGGCTCCATCCCCAGTAGGGGGCGTGCAGGAGGCAGATGGTCAATGTTTCTCTCATTGATGTTTCTATCTCTCCCTCTCCCTTCTTCTCTCTGAAATAAATAAAAATAAATGAAAAGAAGAACCACAGAAACACCTCATACTCCTCCCCGCATCTCTTTCCAGCTCTGTGGGTAGCCCATCTGTCCCACCTTCTGGTTCTCAGCACTGAGTCCTTTCAGCTTCAGGAAAATGAAAGTGGGAGGAAGGAGGCCCCACACCCCCTCGGGCAGTTTGGCAGGAGGAGAAGCAGGCCTTTGCGGGAGGCCCTGCTGGGAAAGGTGCAGTTCACCTCCAGGGAGGCTGGAGAAGCATGAATGGTGAGTGGACACAGGAGCTGGAGATACTGAAAACATGCATCAAAGGTCTGGAGATTCAGCAGTTCGTTTCATGTGTTTATTGACCAAAAGAAAAAAGAAGGTCATACCATTTCATACTCTTCAAACACTCAGTCACCAGGGGCACCCACAGGTGACGGGCATGGTCCCTGATGTCTGGATCCAAGGTCACACTGCAGGGCGTGGGTGTCCTCTTAGCCCTATCCCCTCAGCAGCTGTCTCTTCCTCCCGACACCCCTGAGATCAGCTACAACTTCAGGAATGAAGCATTCTTGAGGGACTGGGCCCCACCTCACTGCCAAGGTAAAGAGCAGGTTCTGAGGACATGACAAGCCCACTACTGCCTGTCACTCAGATGCCGGCTGCTCCTTGGGTCTGGCCTGCATGGCCTGTGCCCACAGACCTGGGCAAAGAACGAAGCAGGAAGGCACTCCCCACTTGGCAGCACTGGGAAGCTGGAGAGGACGGGTCACTGGTTGTGCGACGCGACGAAGCCCAAGGCCAGACCTCTTTCTGAATTAGCCAGACTCTACCAGGGGGAGAAGGCTTTTAAGAAAAATACCCCTTGGCTCATAAAGCGTTTGGGGAAAATACTTTTCCAGAAACCTTACGAAACAAATCATCTGAGATTTCTGGGGCACTGGAACCATTACAGGGTCACTGGACTGCCAGGAGGAGGGAAGCTTGGTGAAAGCCGGCCCTCTAGGAGATGAGAGATACCACTTAGGACTGCGTCTCAGAGCACTGAGCAGGGGCTCGGTGGTCCTTCACAGACCGCTGTGGGTTTCTGCGAGGAGAAATGCATTCCTGAGGGCTCGCCGTGCCTGCCTCCCGCCTCCTCATCCTGTGGCTGGGACTAGGCTAGTTATCAGCATGCCCAGTGCCCAGGAAAGCACGTCTCATTGGGTGCGTCCATTTGAGGTTCCTTATTCCAGTTGTCCAAACAGCACCTCCTCTAGTCCTCTGTCCTGTCAGAGCCGCTTTTCCCTAACACATTTAACGCCCCCCCACCCCGCGACAGGTGACAGGATGGATGCCTACAACCTTTCTGAAAGGTGACAGCTTTTACTGTAGGCAGAAGTTCCTCAACATGTCACAGCTGTAAAAATCCTGGGCACCTGCCAGACTTCTGAGGTGTCAATGTGCACGCTCAGGCTGGCGTACAGCCTTGTCTGTCAGCAGACACATGTCCATCCTACTTTACACAGAGAAATAAGGTCAAAGTGAGAATTCAGGGCATGCGCAAGTCACAAGCTCAAAAGACATTTGGCACAGTCTATACTCACATCCAAAAATATAACCCCAGGCCCCCTAGCAAGCAGGTGAACTACAGAGCAGAGGGAACCTCAACTCTGAAGAACCAGAAGCAACTGGCTAGAGGTGGCTTACAGACGGTGTGTTCGAGAGGCGCCTTCCCCTTTTCTGGCCCACCTGCCACACTCTGGGAGCCATCAGGGGAAAAACAAGGCTTCCCGGCCCCCATGCATTCATAGCTGCTAAGACTCAAAGCTGAAGAAGGTCAGGTACAGGCTCTGTGGCCATAGCTTTGCTCCCCCAGGCAAACAAGCGTTTGGTCCTCAAGGGCATGGCACTCCATAGAAAGAAGTGACGGTGCGGGAGGTCAGGGATGAGGAGAGTCCTCAGACTCCCAGCAAACACACGCACTAGTGGGAAGGTGTGGGGTCACCGACAGGGCTGCAGGGCAGGGCTGCCAAAGTGAGAGACCAAGAGAGACACAAACAAATATTACATGTTCAGTCAAGGCATTTCCAGGAGACAATCACAGAAATGACACTTTGGACACCGTAACAGGACGCATTTGGCAACTCTTAAAGAAACAGTCATCCCCACCCCAAGCCACCAGGGGGGTCCAAAGTCCCTTTATCCCAGTTTAAAGTCAAGGAAAGAAGAGGGACCAAGGGAGGGAAGAGAAGGCTGCAGAAGCAGTTACACCAACAACCTCCAGCTCCCGTCTGTCTCATTCAGTGCAGAATGCCGCCTGCCTCCAACCTTCTCCTGGCAAGAAAGCAAGCCGCCTGGACGGCCCAAGTTTCTGGAGACAAATGGGGCAAAGCTGAATGCGGCAGCAGCTGAACGGCCCAAACCCCGAGCAGCACTCCCCAGCCTCCAACCACAAGCAAGGACACCCCATCCTCCCTTTCCTCAACGAGGCTTAGTTCATAGGAATGTGGGGTTCTCTCCTTTATCAAACCCTCAGTTGAACACATGGGAGCTAGACTCCTTTGCGTCTGCTACATTAGCGTGCGGTGCATGGAAGGACGGGAAGATAGTGTTACAGAGCAGCTGGTGCCAGTGCCCACCTCAGCACACGCAGATGAAAGCCCAGCACAGCTCAGGGACAGTCCGCTCACTCCCCTGGCTTCCCTGAAACACAGGCACGGCCAGGAGCGGGCCTTCCCTCCCCCGCCCCAGGCTCCAACTGGGAAGCCAGCCCAGATGCGGTTGTAAAGCTTTGTTTTAACACTGGCTAAGAACACAAAGCAGGTTTCTGAAAAGGTATTCTGCAGCTGGAAGTCCCATCTGTCCTCAGGTTCCTGTGGCTGGGGAGGGGGTTCCTTTGGTTTGACCAGAACACTCTCCACGGGGGGCCAGGCTCAGCTTTGCTTTGCAGGAGCTCAGTTACTGTACAGGAGTGAGATTTAACTTCAAGAGGTGCTCTGCCAGGGTGCTCTCTCCATGTTTAGGATTCTGGTGTTTACATCCGAGATCCTCTCTCCTGAAGAATCTGGAAATGGAAGGTGGGAGAAGGCCTGAGGTTTGAATTCTGGATGCGGACTGCTTTTAGGCTCAGCTGCTAAGCAGACTGCTGAAGAAAGGAAGGAGACGCACCGCTTTCCACTGGCCCTGGTGAGCCGCACCACAACCTGTTACCCAGGAAGCAAGCAGGACTGGAGCCACCCCTCCCTAAAGCACTCCGGTTGGAGACTAGCTGACCGCAGCAGGGCCAGCGGTGTTGGGGACCATTTCTCCCTGCTCCAGGGAACAGGTCAGGCATTTGTGGGCGACTGACAAGAGTGTGTCTGTGTTTCAGGGGGCCCCTCTGGAGGGAAAAGGTAACTGTATACAACACCTTTCCAGTAACTTAAAAAGCCACCAAGGTAATCTAATACCTTTTTTCTTGAGGCAGGAAAGAGAACAGTTTCAAATAATAAAGGCGACATCCGGTACTTCCCAAGGCTGAGGTTCAGAATGCCGACCTGGGGGGGGGGTTAGGGCAGGCATCCTCAAACTATGGCCCACGGGCCACATGCCGGGTGTTTTTGCCACCGCTGCCTGTCCTGCTTAAAATAAGATATGTGCAGTGTGCATAGAATTTGTTCATAGTTTTTTTTTAAACTATAGTCTGGCCCTCCAACGGTCTGAGGGACAGTGAACTGGCCCCCCGTTTAAAAAGTTTGAGGACCCCTGGGTTAGGGGGATAAGCCTTTCTTGTTCACTGATTCAACAGAGGCTGGGAACAGTCTGCCTTTTCCGTTGTGTTTTCTAATGAAAACCCCTCTCACTGCTCATAAATCTTGATTTAAATACAACAATCAAAAGACCCAAATGAAGGGGAACTGCAAAGCTGCCTTGAGAAGGGATGGGAAGGAATGAGACAAGGCCCTGAGGGAGCGTACGAGTCCTACACAGATGCTGGTGAAGCACCTCTTACCTTTGCCTTTTCGCTGGGCTCTATGACGATGCCGTTGGTAGAATTATTGAGTTCTCTGGAGACAACACAGAGGAATTCTGCCTGGTCCTCGTTCCCGTAGTTATAGGAAGACCCGATGTTGATGAGCTGATGAAACAAGGGCATGGTGAACACACAGGGACCTTATACCACTAAGTGCCACAGAACCCAAGCTTCTGGAGTGACCATAGCGGCTCTCCTCCTTGGGGGATGAAGGGTTCTCTGGGACCATCAAGGCCCCAGTCACCGGATCTCGGTTACTCATCAAAGGCAGCAGCTGGGATTCCTTCTAGCAAACACAAAGTGAAACAGAATGTTTCTGTGAATAAAAATGGACGCTGCTTCAGCCAGAACACCTATCCACAGTGGCTCATCTGGACGGGGCGAGACAGGAGCCTGGCGCCTGGAAGGCCTGAGCAAGCACAGGCCAATCACTGAAGAGCTACCACAAACCACATGCCGCTGGTGGCTTTCACCTTTTTGGAGAACTGAATCCGGGCTTTAATTCTAAGTAGGAAATACACCTGCAGAAGAAGCTGAGCCCAAGGGTGAGGTCTTCTTGGAGAGCCCCTGGGGCCACAAGTCAGGGCACCATGACTGACATGCTGTATGGCTGGGCAGCAGATGCCTCAGCCCCTATGTGCCTTAACTTCCTCATCCATATAATGGAGTCACTGAGAGCACACTTGGTCTTCCTACAGGACGTGAATACTTAAGCCCTGGCTGATTTGTTTTGGCTCAGTGGATAGAGTGTCGGGTCCCAGGTTCGATTCCAGTCAACGGCACATGCCCAGGTTGCTGGCTGAATCCCCCATAGAGGGTGTGCAGGCGACAGTCAATCAATGATTCTCTCTCATCATTGATGTTTCTATCTCCCTCTCCCTCCATCTCCTTTCTGCTCTGAAATCAACAAAAGTGTTTTTTAAAAAAGAATACTTTAAAAACTTATTTATAACATCCTCTGCTTAAGACTTGAATCAGGGAAATATTTCTGGAGTGGAAGTATGGCACCATTTTGCAAGCCACACCTGACAAGGACTACAAGGACATACAGGCAGAACTGATTCTGCAGTGGGAGGTCTGTGGGAGGAAAAACCCAGTATCGGTTCTGAAGACAGAGACACAAAAAGGATCTTCTGAGAAGGTAAGCTATGGTGACAGTTCAATTGGCCTCTTAAACTCTACTTAAAAATGGCACAATCCAAATAAAATTACAATATATTCATTCCGTTCATGCTCAGCACCCGTGTTTTGAAGAAAGTAGATGAACAGAACAATTCTGCCATCTAATGGCACAAAGCCACAAGAACAGAATCCACAGCCCAGGGATGGTAACCATGCGTTTGATTCATTCCAGCTCACCATGCTTTCTCTGCTGATTACACATATACTCAGGATAATAAGGTTCTGACCTCGGGGCAAGCAAAGGAAGGGTTATTGGAGAATCCTAGTCTTCTTTAGGTAATTATTCTAGAATGTATCCACACGCATTTCTGAAAAAAATCCCTCTGAGGGAGAAAAAAAGAGTCCTGGCCAGTGCGGCTTAGTTGGTTGGATCCTGTCTTGTGCACCAGAGGGTTGTTGGTGCGATTCCCAGTTGGGGCACATGCCCAATGGGGGTATGTGTGAGGCATCCCTCCATGTTGCACTCTCACACTGATGTTTCTCTCTTCTGCATTCCACTCTCTCTAAAATGCAATGAATTATTACAAAATTAGGGAAAGAGAGAGGCACTTCAAGCCCAAACAAGCTGGCTGACTTCCTCTAGCACAATCAAGTCGAAACCTTGGTTATAAAGCTGGGAGACAAGATACTATTCTCAGTTCTCCCAACTCATGAGGTACTACTGAGCAAACAATCAAGCAGCTCTCTTTTCCCATGCTTTTGAGCAGGATCACATGGGATCCTACCGAACTCCCAGGTTGTTAACTGGCTTCGGAGGTCAATGTTTGGAGTGTGGACTCCTAGGGAGACACTGGGGTTGTATTACTTAAGAAACATACCTGTTCGAATTTCCAGCCATCAGACATGGTGGAGACCATCTGTGTCAGCTCCTCTTCTTGGCACTGCAGGACTCGGTACACGTGCTTCACTGGGCCCTGCGACAACCACGAACAGTGAGGCTAAAAGAACAAACACTGAAAAGGAGTTTGCTTGGAATATTTTCTTGGCAGCCAACCTCTAAACCCTTTTACAAGTAGCACTGTAGCTTTTCAATAACAACTTATTCAAAAAAAACGAGAGGGTCCAGGGATATGAATGAGTGGGGAAAATCATTCTCAAGTGTAGAGGGATGAGTTATATTAGATTTCCTCTATTTTCCTAAACAGAAAATAGAGTAAAGTTACTTTGGACAAGAAAGCCACATGTTCTAAGTTGCTCGTGTGTAACATACATGTGGAAAATGTAGATATGTTGGTTTATTGGCAGTGGCACTTTATTATGGGAATAAGATATAAAATAGGAACCCATCACACACACGTTTCAGCTACCTTTACCCTGTGCCGTGCTACCGGACAGTGAAAGTGTCGCAGTGGAAGATGTGACATTCTGCTACAGACCGAGGAATAATAAAAAATAACCCCCTGGAATCTCCTGAGTGATAAGTGTCTTTCATATGCTAATGACCAGTCCCCAGAGACAGCAAGCATGAAGAGAGGGTTAGAACTTTCAGAATACCTAAACTCTTGAAGCTCTACAATAGGGAAAGGTGCCCTGTAAATAGAATAGGAAGTGGCAAAAAGCTTGGTGACACTAGATCCTATTTCACTGGTAATCTGCAAACCAACTGGAAATTCATCTTTGATATGAAGGCACCCTTTCAGTCCTCAGCTGGATGGAAACCAAATGAGTAAGCCCTCCTTTCCACCTCTGCAAACTGCTGGAGATAACGTGATGAGAGAGTTCATTTTTTATCACAGGTATTAGCTATTCCATTCAGAGCCAGAAAACGGATCTATCAAGCCAAACACACAAGGAGCAAGGACCTATTTTTTCCTGTGGAAAGAAAGGTACTGCCTTCTTCTTAATCACAGGGAAATTCTACGTTGCAACAGATCAGCTCTCAAGAAAGCCTCCACCACCAGAATCTGATAGGGAAGGAGGCACGTCATGCTACAGGACAGACGGTCACAGTGAAGTCTGAGCCCGCCTGTTACTATAGTTACACTTAAAGTAGAGCCTACATACATGAAAGGGGGTGTCTGTTTTTCCTGCTAGACTCCAAGCTTCTTGAGGGCATGGAACTTCTCCCAGTGGCCATAGAATCCCAAGGGCCTAAAAGAAGCTACTGTGGCCTCTTAAGACATATGGTGGATGGATGACGTGACATAAAATAAGCCAAGTGTGCTCTATGTCTTCCCTTCCCAAACTAGGTGGGAAATTGTGTTTCACTTTTGTTACTACGATCTACTGAGTTAATACCAAAATCTAGACTTCATCATAAAACGAGAAGCTTGATATTATTTTCTCAGGAGCACAGCAGACAAGCAGCTTCTAAAGTCTATACCATGAGACTGGTTCCAGGTAGCTGGCAGGAGCCAGATGTGATGTGGTCACACATTGAAGGCTGGTCCTAATAAAGAGCAGCCACCAGGTGCAAGCAGGACCTTGCCTGGTCTTTATGTGGAGGGAGACAGATGCTCCATCCTCGAGAACAGGTTTGGGACCTCCCACTGCCATATGGTGAGTAGCTGCAACCTCCCCATTGTTCTACAGGAACATGAGGCTGTTTTGTTTTCTTTGTGATTTCTTCTCCTGTTCTTTTGTTCTGAACAGTCTGGTGGAGTATATGCTGCTGGCCTGGCAGAGGGACAGTTTTCCACACAGACTTCAGGCTCCGAGGGCAAGTCATCCTTTCCTAACTACACCCAGACAGATGGACAGACAGCCACTTGTAGTAGTTTCCCCTTAAAAATTCAAAATCCATTACTTGGGAAGTTCTGTTCTCATTGTCCCGTATCCTTTCCTTAACCAGCCGCACAAGAGAAGCGATGTTGTAAAACTCTGCCTCTTCCAGCACACCTAGAACAAGGACCAAACTGTAGTTAGAGAAGAGCAAGAGAGGCTGGCGTTTGTATCTGGAGTGCACATGTTTGCCAAGAGCTGCATTTTTCAAATGCAAGCCTACCAGCTCTTCCTCGGCCTGGGAAATGCTTCTTTGCTGTTTAGGGTGTGCCCATCACCTTTGCCCAACGGAGGAGAGTCAAGCAGAAGGGTCTGGCCTGTCCACTCCCTTTCACCTTTCATTTCCTACCGGCACCTTCCCTGACTCTCCCTATGCCTGCCATTGGCTGCAGAACACGTTGACCGTATATCACTTAGCTTCCGGAACTAGTCATGTTAGACAACTCCCGAGCTTGCAATTTTTACCTGGGCTTGCAGTTTCTCCTGAAAATGACCGGGGGTGGGTTGTGTGTGTAAATATATGTGGACCCAATTTAACAGAATGCTTATTATTGAACAATATAAAAGGCAATCATGGGAAGAATCCCATGCTACATA
Source organism: Murina feae (assembly GCA_004026665.1). Classification (NCBI taxonomy): domain Eukaryota; kingdom Metazoa; phylum Chordata; class Mammalia; order Chiroptera; family Vespertilionidae; genus Murina; species Murina feae. The sequence continues at coordinate 15,590 of PVJC01017478.1, read as the reverse complement.
AAATCAAAGACTTCAGACAGGACAACGACATGGGATATGTGATCCTGTACCAGGAAAAAAAAATTACTATAAAGGCCATCATTGGAATAGTAGACATGACTGGAAAATAAGCTACACATAAAAGTGTTCAATATTAAGTTCCCTCAATTTGATCACTATACTGTGGTTATGTGAGAGAATAGATTTGTTCTTGGGAAATATCCACTGAAGTATTAAGGGGAGAAGTTTCGAATCTATTCTCAAATAGTTCAGCAAAAACCCTGTGGGAGGGGTGGAGGATGGAGAGGCAGGAGGAGAGAGAATGAATGATAATGCAAATATGAGAAAAAAATGTTAAAAATTGGTGAGTCTGGGTAAAGGGAGTTTTTTGTACTATTCTTGCCCTTTTCTCTAGTTTGAAATTACTTCAAATTATATGTTTTTGAAAAGGCATTAGAAAAGAACTACATTAAGATTCCTTTTTTTCAAGAAACAAGATAATCCATGAGTTGGCAATTGTTGAAGCTGGATGGATGGTGGGCACGTGGAATTCACTGTGCCATGCCCATTACTTCTGTACGCACTTGAAATGTTTTGTAAAGAGGGCATTTACAAAAAGAGAGCAAGTTCTCTTTTCACAGGCAGAAACAGAGGTGTTTTGCAGCTGCTTAATTAACCAGCACGGCCATTACTCAGCGAACATTCCTGATCAGGGTGCCCTGGACTCAGGGACAGGCCCCAATCTTCAACTGAAGGCCTTTGATGAGACCAAGCTGACCAAGCCAAGCAAGCCTTTTAGAAAGACATCTAGACCCACTTAGTCTAAATGCCCTAAAAACCAAAAAAATGAGGCCTGACCAAGGATTGGAGAATGAATTAGGTCAGCTGCAAAAACTGACAAGGAAGCATGAGACCAGTCTTAAGTGAGGCCAAGCCTTCATTATTTCTTTACAGCTGCAAGTTCAAAGTAAAACAAGAAATATAAATAACTAAATATTAGAGATGTGTTGCTTCAGGCTATGGACATTCACTGCTAACATATAAGTAAATGTAAAAAGGGATCCTGAAAATTCTGCAGGTTTGGGAAAAACTCCCAAAGCTACCTCTTTCCCTTCTCATTAAGGTGGATGAACAGAACATGACGAGGCTCCCTTAAACAAGGCTCCCTCAGATGCCACTCAGTCACTGAGGCTCCCTGCTCACTTTCACAAACCATTACTATACCTGCACACGAGCGCGACAAAAGTCTCAAACAAAAGTCAAAGCTGTGAAACAGACTCGACCTGAATTCTGAAAATGCCTGGTTCAAACGCTGTTCTTACCTTCTTCTGCCAACTCCTTCGTAATGATGAGTTTCCCGTGGCGGAGGTAGTTTAGGATAGGACCAAAGTAGGTGGGGTCCCTGTCAATCAGATAGGCCCCCGTCTCATCCTGCCGACCAAACACAAGGGAGTCACTGTGGAGCTTTCAGACCAAGTCAGGACAGGGTTTCAACCTGGTCACACATCGCTGGTGAGAGGGCAAGTTTTGCTAGACGTTTGCTCATCACAAACTATGGGCAGGAAGGCTAGTTTTATGTATCTGGTACTTTAAGATAATTTAAGGTGAGGCGTTCCGGGTGTACAGTCATATCATCTAGGCGTTTACTTGAACTTCTAAAATATTTACTTGGACACAATGACCAATTTTTCTGGCCATTTTTTTTTTTTTTTAAGAAAGGGAGGAAGAAAACGCCATAGTTGTGGTTACATCTCTGCTTGAGATGGACATTTCTGAATTCCCTATTGTCCCTGAATCATATTCCTAATTCTAAGAAAACCTGTTTAGTTGGCAATGCTCCCGAGCTCAGGGTCAATGTCAGTGGCAGTCTGCAGTGCCAACTGCACCTCGAACACCCCAGCTCTGTGCCCAGAGAAAGCTTGGCGCTGCCAGGGCTTGGCTCTGAGCAGTTTTAATCCTACTCATCTTTACAGTAAAAGAGACAAGAATAAATGGGGATCTACTGCAAGAAGGGAGACGTAGGGTAGATAAAAACAACTCCTTTATAAGCCAGGGTTTTGGAATCTCTTTAAAGTTAGGGCAGGACAGGTTTCTATCAATCCGAGATTTATTAGAGGAAAGGTCAGAGATCAATGAATGAAACCGACCCATGTTTACCCAACCCCAAGTCTGTTTCAAGGTAACAGGCTGCATGTTATATGGGCTACAAGGCGATGTAAGCAATGATCAACTCCTATACACTGGGAATTAAAAGATGAACGTGTCAAGTTAAGAAAAAAATTCAAACAACAGTTCCAACTGGAAATGGGTTAAGTCTCTTGGGTTGTCTCAAGCCTTTGGTTAGCAGCTATGCATCTTGCCCAACGGCATTCCTGTCTTCATTTTCCCTGGATCTTAACCAGGGGTCTTAGGTTGGCACCGGAAATGGTAACCTCCTTCCAAGGAATGTATCTGATCTCAGGGACGGACCTGAGACAGTGGCGCTCCCAGCTCCCAGCTCAGGGGCCGTGACCCGGGCAAAGAAGTGTGATGGCAGCTGTCAAGCCGCCCTCCAACCCAGGCTTTCACCCCACTTGGCAGAGGGTCCGAGGGGAAGTCCGAGAAAGCTACGAGGATGCTCGGCTCGCCCTGGCCCAGTTCTGGATGGACCTGGCACAGCCAGCGAGGGGCTGGCGAGGAGCCAGGGAAGAGCTCTTGCAGACCCGAGGGGCTGGGGTGAGGGGTGGAGAAGAAGACGGAGCCGGGTCCCGCGCGTGCGGGTGGGTGGGCGGTGTGGCGAACGAGTCACTGAGACCGAAACGAAGGGTGGGGCCAAGCGAGAAGCCCCGGGTGCGCCGAGGGGCGAGCAGAGCTGCCGGGGGTATATAGCGTGTAGGGGGAAGGGGAGGGGGTCCCGGCCCGAGGAGCCCGCCGGCGAGGAGCGTGTCCCAGGGACCTGGGGACCAGCCTAGGAGGAACAGGGCGTCTCAAGGCCGGGGGCGCGCCCGAGGGCGGGGCGCACCTTGTCCGAGTCCAGCTCCGGGTCTTCCTGGCAGCAGAGGCGGCAGAGGAAAGACTTGGGCTCCCGGCCCAGGGTCTGTCGGGTGGTCACGAAGTAGGTGCCGCCCACGTTCAGCCGGACCCAGCGGGCCGCGCCGGCGCCCCCTGCCCGATCGGGCGGTCCGGGACCCGGCTCGAGCGGCTGCGCGGCGGCGGCGGGCGGGCGGCTGTGCCCGCGGGACGTGGTGCCGGCGGGGCGAGGGCTGGGAGGTCCGCGGCCCGGGCTGCCCGCGTCGGCCAGCCCACTCCCACCACCCCCTCCCAGCCCGGCCATCGCCGGGTCCAGTTGCAGCTCCGCCATCTTGGGCCGCCGCCGCCGCCACTGCCCGCGCGCCGCCGGGCCGGCCCATCTGGCGGCAGGGAGAGCCGGGCCGGCCCATCGGCGGGGGTGGGGCCGGGGAGAGGGACGAGAGCGCCCCCAACCAGCTTCCGGGGATCCGCACGGTGGAGGCGCTGTGCCCGCCCTTGTAGGCGGGACTTCCGGAAGTCACCTTAATCTCTACTGGCTAACCGGTGCGGCACGGCCAGCCCCTTCGGATTAGTGGTTGGCTGAGGGAAGCTTTTCCGGAGACCCACTTCCGTTACTTGCTCCGTGGACCGTGGGCCGCCGAGGTCGGTGAAGGTGAGTCGGGTTGGGGCGTTGGGTCCGACCCCAGGGGGTTCCTCTGCCCTTTCGCCTCCAAGCCTCGCGCCGCTCCTTGTCGCAATTCCTGCCCAGGACGCCAGCGCTGCGGGTGCCCCGGGTGCAGCTGGCGCCGCTCTGCTCCGCGCTCCCATCCCTCTCCCTCCTCTGCGCGAGAGGTCGCGGGCCCGGCTGCGCCCTGGTCACCTTTAGCTGCGGCGCTTCCCCAGACCCGCTCTCGGCCTGTGCGCCCCGGGGCGGCTGACTGTGGAGGTCCGGTTTGGGGCCGGAGCCCCGTCACCTGAAGATAGTAATGCAGCTCGATGCGTCCGCCCCTCCTGAGGGTGCCAGCTCTCGGGCTGCGGGCTCGTCTGAGCTCCTCCGGTGCAGGGTTCGCTTACCCCTCAGCAGGTCCTCATGGAGCACCTCCTGTGTGCGCGACCAGTTCCAGCGCTGGGGGTTCCCCAGTAAGGAAAAGACAAAACCCCCTCCCCTTCCGGAGCCTGCCTGCTGCTGGCGCTCCGGCATCTTTAAAATCCCCTGCCCTCGCCTCCGCCCCAGGAAGCAGGCTGTCCTGAGTGGGAAGGAAAGGGAGCGGCAGGTGTTGGACACGTTTCGGTTTAAGATTCTGGGGAAGACCGACCGCCACTTCCCTGTGCTCCACCCCATGGTCTAGACCTTGGACATCTCAGTCTTTCTCCTGAGGTCTGACACTGATCTTATTTAAAGTGGACTGTTTTACTCTATTCTGTCTTATTTTTTAAAAAAATGACCGTGGTGAGTGCGAAGTAATCAACCAAGAACCTGGTATGCATGTATGCATGGCCCATGGCCGCAGACAAGTGGCGTGGTGGGGGGCAGGGGACACTGGAGGGGGCCAGTGGGGGGAAAAGAGAGACATATGTAATACTTTGACAATAAAGAACTGTTAAAAACAAAAAGGCTGTAGTCATCTTCCTCTTTTGTCCCACAGTCATATGTATATTTAGGGCGTTGCCAGTACACTATGTGCGCTGGTGCTGGAGGGACACACCAGACAGGAGTAAGAAGTGCAGACACGGTGCTCATCTGATAGGGAGGGCAGAGAAAGCCTCCTAAGTTTGTGTAAAACTGTAGAGCAAGTTGATGTGCACGATTTCACTTGGTACTTGCTTCCTGAGGTAAGCAGGGCTGATGACACCCTCATTTTGCAGGCGCAGAAATTCTGGTCCAGAGCCTGCTCTGTTTAAGTCTTTGTGGGAACTTGGGTATGTGTGTCAGCTCTGTGCACTGGAGAGTCAGGGAATAAAACACAGTCTGAGTGGAAATGCATTTAAATTAAAATTTTAACTTTAGTGCAAGGCACGAGTATTACTTCAGCAATATTTCCAAAGGTACGTGGAAAACAAACACTGGAGAACTGAGGTTTTAAGGGCGAGGTGGGAGTTGGAGAACAGAGGGAGGAGCGTTTAGGGGGAAGAGAGTGTATTTGCATGTCGGGTTGCACACCTTGAACTGAAGAGCTACGCTGTCCTTTTCTGATGTAGTCATCCTGATTTCTTCACATGATCGGTATGTCCACCAAGCACTCAGAGGATGCGGATCTGTTTCTGCTAGACTTGCATGTTTCCCAAGATGGCCTCTGTAGGATTCTCTCCAAGAGCCCAGTTTTGATCTGACCTGTTTTATTTTCCAGGATGGCTGGGCGAAAACTTGCTCTAAAAACCATTGACTGGGTAGCTTTTGGGGAGATCATACCTCGAAACCAGAAGGCCATTGCTAACACCCTGAAATCCTGGAATGAGACCCTCACCTCCAGGTCAGTTCATATTTTTTTGTAAGAGAACATTTATTTACTGGGTAGATTACAGAGGTAGAAGAAGTAATTCCTGGAAGAAATGGGCTTAGGAAACAAGTTACAGAGGTAAAGGAAGGGCCCTTGGAGCTTAGGAGTGAGGAAGCTAATGGTAAGGTGTCTGGAATGGGGCTGGAGGGGGAGTGGGCCAGGGAAAGGCACAGGCTTACTCCCTGGAGGGAGAGTGCACTGGGTCCTCCATCCTTAGGGTTTTTTTTCTTTTCAGTTTTTCTCCATTTTATTTTTATTTTTTTAATTTTGTTTTATTACTTTAAGTATTACAAAGAGGGTTAAATAAGTTTCCATTTTTTCCCCTTGACCTTCCCCCGTCCTCCCCTACCCCCCAGTGTCTTGTGTCCATTGATTATGCTTATATGCATGCATATAAGTCCTTCAATTGATCGATTAACTTCCCCCCAACCCTCCCGATCCTTCCAGCTATAGTTTGACACATCCTTAGGGTTTTAAGGTGGAAATTTTAGGGGAGGTCCCAGGGGAGGATCATCCTTCTTATATAATAAAGAGGGAATATGCAAGTTGACGGTCACTCTGGTCAATTTGCACCCACAGCTGAGGCTAAGTTCCCATAACGAGCCTTAAGGAGCAATCAGCAGGGACCTGAGGCTGTGCGCCCACCCACCTCTTGCATGGGGCTTGACGGGACCTCAGGTCGTGCCTTCCAACCGCAGGGCTTGACAGGAGACCTCAGGCTGCTCTCCCCACCCTGGCACCAGGCCAGAGGAACTCGGGCTGTACCCTCTTCCTTGGTGCCAGGCCGGGGGACCTCAGGCCATGCTCCCCGCCCTGGCCCCAGGCCAGGGGACCTGAGGCTGTGCCCCCCCCACCCAGCGGGACTTGACGGGGGCCCTCAAGGTGTGCCCTCCACCCTGGTGCTGGGCCAGGGGACCTCAGGCCATGCTCCCCACCCCAGCACCAGGCCAGGGGACCTCAGGCTGTGCCCCCTGTCCCGGGGCCAGGCTGGGGGATCACAGGCCACTCCCTCCGCCCAGCAGGGCTTGATGGGGGACCTCAGGCTGTGCCCCCCTGCCCTGGCACCCAGAGGACCTGAGGCTGCACCCCTCTACCTGGCCGGGTCTGGATCTAGCCCAATGAAGGGGGGCCGTCCAGGTTTGGGTCTCGAGCGATTTTGAGGTGCACGTGGGTGGTTGAAGACTTGACTCTGGGTTCCATGGTGCACCCCAGACTCTGACAGGAGGAAGATTTTCATATACGTTTTACTAATTTTCTTTAATCTCTGACACTTCTATTATAGAGAAAGGGCAGATAGCAATATTAAAATATTTCCTCTAATTAATCCCCTTTTAATGTGCACAAATTTCGTGCACTGGGCCACTAGTAATGGAATATTCAGCAGCTTCCTAGGTGTATCCTTTCAGGGTTGTGGTCTCCACTGATTGATTGGCCGGCACCAGAGGGGGCAGAGGGTCATTATTCAGTGCTGCTGGGCCTGAGACTAGCTTTGTTGCTTACCTGAAGGGTACACAGGGCATAGGAGGGCCACACGGTGAGACAGTCTCTGTGTGCCTTCTTTACTTCTCTAGTTGTTGGACTTCCATTCAGCCAGCTTTTAGGCGGTTCTGAATGTTAGTTGTTCTGTATTTTACTTGTAATTTTGATACGGTTATGGGAGGTAGCAAGCACAGGCAGTTACCTACGTCTTGGTCTTGCTTCTCTTCAGGTCAGTCCCTTTCTGAGAGCGAGTTTTTTGACTTGCCATTGAATGTGGAAACGAAACAGTGATTTGGAGCTACATATGACTTTCTGGTGCTCTTCTGAAAATATAAAGAAATCATGTATTTTCCAATTAAAATTACCTTTTTTTTTTTTTTGCATTCCCTCCTAGAGAAAAGTGTGATGATGCATTCAGGCCATAGGAATAAGGAGCAGGGAAATTACTGTGTGAATTTCCTCTTGTTCACAGAACAATCTTAACTTTTGTTTTTCCGTGTGAGCAGGTTGGCTGTTCTACCTGAGAAACCACCTGCTATCGACTGGGCTTACTACAAGGCCAATGTGGCGAAGGCCGGCTTAGTAGATGACTTTGAGAAGAAGGTGAGACTTCAGGAAACTAAAGCACTGGTCTTGTAACGTGGCTTGTGGGTAGAGGGGGTACGGTAGATAATTACGCATACGGATGACAGCAAGGAAAGAAGGGTGTTAGCGCTCAGATCCCAAAGGAAGCTCAGGTGAGGTGGGTGTGGCCAAAGGTCTCATGTTAGTAGAGTTAAATGGTAAATATATGCAGAGAATTCGGGGTCTATTTATTCAACAGGTTTTTATCCAAAGAAACAGTGCAGTATAGCCTTACGCAAGGAGCCAGAGGGCTGTCAGGTTACATGTTTCTACTCCTCTCCTCCTGAATTATTTCTTGGTCCCCCACCTGTCTCCTTTGGAATAGACTGATAGCTTTTCTGCCCTTTGCCTGTTTTCCTCCTTTCTCTACTCTGCCCTTTTTTTTTTTACATTGTAATTTCTTGTTAACCTATCAAGGGCCTGTCTGAGCCAGGTGCAGCTCTGACTACTGGGGCTATAACATTAAGCTATCTTCTAGGGCAGTGATTCTAATGTGCAGCCAAGGTTGAGAACCGCTGTTCTAGGGAGACCATCTCCATTATGCATTAGTTCCACCAAGTCAGTTAAAAGAGAAACCAGAATTTCTTTAGAGCCACAAGTTTCTAAGAGATCCCCCCTACCCCTCTTTTTTTTTTATTTTTTATTTGTTGTTTCACTTATTTCTGCATTCATTGGCTGATTCTTGTATGTGCCCTGACCGGAGCTCGAACCCACAGCTTTGACATATTGGGATGACGCTTTAACCAACTGAGCTACTACTGAGCCAGGCATGGGAGGCCATTTTTGAGGTCATCCAGTTCAGCTTTCTTTTCAGATGAATAAACTGAAGGTCATCGTAGTAAAGAATTGTCCAAGGTCTCCAGTTAGTGACAGGATTGAGAAGAACCTGAGATCCCACTCCCTGTCTAATGTTCTTTCCACTATAACAGCCTAGAATCTAAGCCCTAGATTCATACTGACTCTTTCTTGGAGTGGAGAATGGGTTCTTATGTGATCTCTAAGGATTAGCAGCTTTGAGCTTCTGGATACATTAGCGACAGCTCACTATGCCTGTGTTTATAGTTTAATGCCCTGAAGGTGCCTGTGCCAGAGGATAAGTACAGTGCCCTGGTGGATGCTGAAGAAAAAGAAGATGTAAGTAGCTGAGACTCTCATTTATTCCAAAATGCTTTTCACTCCTGATGACTCTTCTTCGTCATCACGTTGAAGTAGAGTGACCTAAAAGGAGCAATAAAATAAAACTCTAGAAACTGTAACCTCTGTAGTTGCCTGGTAATTGGAAAGAGGGGCTGATTAATTTGTTCTCTCTCTTGATTGTGGCGATAGTTTCACAGATGGATACATATATCATAACTGATCAAGTGGGTTCTTTAAATATGTGCATTTTATTGTAAGTTATACTTTAACAAAGCTATTACAGTAAAAAAAAAAAAAAAAGCTGTTACAAACAAGGAGTTAGAATTGGGTAGGAAAGTTTCCCAGTGTGCTTGAAAGTACTAAAGGCCAAATGTGGGCGGGCAGGTGGTTCCGCAAAAGAGAAGTCTGGCTAGGGGGTCAGGCAGCTTGTCCTGACCATTCGGCACCCAGCACCTATGAAACACGGGCAATTTGCAGCTTGCCTAGATGAGTCACTCGCTGAAGAACCCTGGTCCTGCCATCATAAGCTGCTGTAAGTTGCCTCCCAAAGCCAGCTTCCACTATAGTCATGGCAGCTACAGATTTTCCATAGACAGAAAGCAGCAGTGGTCTGACTCCCAGACTTCTCAGACCTTGGGAGCCTCGGGGTCAGGACACTTGAACTTGGATCCCAAACAGAATTTCTCCCTTCTTTTAAAGGTGAAAAGTTGTGCTGAGTTTGTGTCTCTCTCAAAGACCAGGATTGAGCAATATGAGAAAGAGGTAAGGATGACCTTTGGCCGTTGGGTTATGTTTCTCCTCTTCCACTAAATGGCAGAAACCTGCTTTGGGTTCCTTTTTTGCATCTCTGCAGCCCTACTTACCTTAACATGTTTCCCCTCCTTGCAGCTGGAGAAGATGAAGAATATAATTCCATTTGACCAGATGACCCTTGAGGATTTGCATGAAGTCTTCCCAGAAACCAAATTAGACAAACAGAAGTATCCCTACTGGCCTCACAGACCAATTGAGAATTTATAAACTTGAGTCTGAGAGGAATCTCTGGTCCTTGTATTATAAACTCTGGACATTAAAAATAATCAGATAACACTGCGTGTGTCTGTCTGCTTCTTTGCAGTTGAGATAGTTACAACTCTGAGGTGACCTCACTGGAAGTGGGTTCTTTGAAAATGGAAAGGTGAGGCTATAGGTGTATGTGGGTTCAGTTGTCCAATGGTCAGGATATGCTCTTAATCCCAGAAGATAAAGATCTAGAGGATTCTAGAACATTCTTTGTTGAGTGCCAGCACTATACCTTAGTCATATTTCTATTCCCCAGGGCTTAGCACTGTGCTTGGGATTTAGAAGAGCCTTAATATGAATTCATTGTGAATGAAAGAAGAAATGGGAGCCTTCAGGGGTTCACATCTAGCTAGGAGATTATCATATAAACCTTGAATAATAGGGCCAACTAGTATATTAGTAAATGATGATCATGACTTACAAAGAATTGTTCTAATCACTTCAGATAAATATCTCATTTCTCCTCAAAACAACCCTATGAGGTAGGTAGTGTATCAGCCAACACATTAAATAAGGCCTTTGAAGACGTGGCTGGATTGGCACATGCTAGGGTTGCAGATTCCATCCCCAGGAGGGAGCTTGCAGGAGGCAGCTGATCGATGTTTCTCACATTGATGTTTCTCCCTTCCTCGATTTCTAAAATCAATAAAAACATAAAGTCTTTGAAGGTGACAACATTGCCAATGATAAGTTTGCTATTCTCTACCCAGAGGCCTCTATTTTGAATCATCTTCTGTTAATTATTTACCGTCCTCTCGCTAGAATGTAAGCTTCTTGGAGGCAGAGCCTGGAGGATGGTTTCAGGGAGAACTGAAGCCTGAAACAGGAAAAGAACCAGTGTCTCTCATAGTGCAGAGGAGCCCATGGTGCTGCGGTTCCGTGGCAAGGCTTGGCAGCCAGAGGGAGCTTTAACGTGGCATCCTTGACACGTGGTGACTGGTTTGGAGTAGAGAAGGGAATTCTGGATGACCCTGGAGAAGAGAGAGAGTTGTGTATTTCTAATGCTTTGTTTTGTTCGCGTGTTGTTTCTTTTACAAAAGTACAAGAAATTGGTTTTTAAACTTTTTTGAGTCAAGAACTTGTGAAAATCTCACAAACAGCACAGTACATAATGTGAGATATTCAACCTTGAAAGCCCAGCCATACTAGCTATGGGCCTTAAGGTTTAAAAACAAAATCATCTCTGGCCAGATTTGTAGTTAAAAAAACTTATTTTCTCTAAAGGATACACATACATGCCCTGACCGGTTTGGCTCAGTGGATAGAGCATTGGCCTGTGGACTCAAAGGTTCTGGGTTCGATTCTGGTCAAGGGCATGTGCCTTGCCTGTGGTGCACATCCCCAGTGTGTGTGTGGGGGGAGTGCAGGAGGCAGCTAATCGATATTTCTGACTATCCTCCCTTTCTCTCTGTAAAAAGTCAATAAAATATTTTTAAAAAGGGATACATGTATACAGGAAAGTGTGGAAATCATAAGTGTACATACCCAGTAGTCCCTTTTTTATTTTTATGTATTTATTTTTAAATATATTTTTATTGATTTTAGAAAGGAAAGGGGAGGGGGAGAGAGGGCAATATCAATGATGTGAATCACTGATCAGCTGGGGATCAGGCCCACAACCTGCGTATGTGCCCTCAACCAGGATCAAACTCAGGACCCTTTATTCCACAGGCCAACACTCTAATCAATGAGCCAAACCAGCAATGGCTAATAGTCCCTTTTTAAACACTCCTGGGGTTAGAGGATTTGAGTGCCATCTTCCCCCTCCTCCCCTCCACAGAACTGTGGATGCAGGAAACAGCCCATGTGAACAGCCCACAGCAGAATCTTTGGCATAGAATTGGGCAGCATTTTCACCCCAACGGGAGGCAGGGAGAGACTAGGGGCTAAGGTTTTGCCTATTAACTGTACAGTAATGGTCTCACAGAACACCTTTCATCAGATGAGTGGATACCAACTCAGAGGCAACAGGAAGTAGGGCCCCATTGGCTCGCATACCATTCAAAGTGCAGTACAGCTTGATCAAAAAGGAAGGGTAAGCCCAGTCCGCAGGGTGTGGACCTATGAACCAGGAGGTCACGTTTGACTCCCAGACAGAGCACATGCCATGGTTGCCAGCTCGATTTCTAGTGTGGGGAGTGCAGGAGGCAGCCCATCATTGATTCTCATCATTGATGTTTCTATCTCTCCCTTTCTGAAATCAATAAAAAAAATATACCCTTTTTAAAGAGTAAGATAATTGCTACCGAGGCTCCCCTGTGCAACACATACAGAAAAGGCTATAAAAAAAAAGACAAAATGGCAAGTTTTGTTTTTTTTTTAATTAAAATGGTTTTTAATGGAAACCAGGTAAGACGGGAAGTTTTTTGTTTTTACCTTATCTGAAGTCTAGAAAAAGAGTTGGTCAGTGGTTAATTACCTCACCCAGATGGGACTCGAACCCACAATCCCTGGCTTAGGCGGCCAGTGCCTTATCCATCAAGCTACTGGGGGTTGACGCACGCGGCGCGCGATCATTTGCCTTTTGACTGTGACGGGGTTAGGCTGCGTAATGACGTCATCCCGGAAGCTCTAGATTGCAAAAGATCCAGGTTATCGCGCAGTGGGATTGCAGTCCCGAACCGAGAGTGGGTTGGAAGACTGCAGAGGTCCAAGGGAAAAGTTAAGGTGTGAGGTGTAACACAGTGTGCTGAGCTCTCCTTAGGAGAAGACTAGAACTTTCCATCTCCTGAGCCAGGGTCAGACACTTGACTCGTTGTACCCTGCAAAGGTTGCATTCTACGGCGATGCTTCTTTAGGGACATGAGGACGCACCGCGCAGACTGCATCCTGGCTCTGCTTTTCACGCACCCTGTGGCCCCGCACCAGCAGTCCTCCACGACCCATCTCCTGAGCTGCCACCTGCCAAGAAGTTGCACCTGAATATCACATTGCTGCACTCCTGGCTTGAGGACCGCGTGGCCTAACGGATAAGGCGTCTGACTTCGGATCAGAAGATTGAGGGTTCGAGTCCCTTCGTGGTCGGCACTCTTTTTTTTTTTCTTTGCAGAAGGGGCGGTGGCTCGTGGCTGGGGGCATAACAATCCCGCTCGGTATGTACTGGCCTCCCTTCTCCTCTCCACTCTCCTAGTCCCTTGGCCCGCGGACACTCGCCTTACGGGGACCTCGCTCATCTCCTTGGACCTGCGCGCCGCCGGGCGCCCTTAGGTCTCAGCTGGTACCTCCCAGTCTTTTCGTTTTATTCTTTCGCTTTCCGCGTAGGCCGGCGGATGTGCCCTCTGGTCGTCTAGTTGGCTTTCTTGTAATAAGTTCGGGTCTAGAGTACGGTCGGGCAGACGAAAAAGTACGAGGTTTGTGCACGTGCTGTTGAGCATTAGCATGGAGCACGTGGATCAGGTGTTTTGTCGCGCCCCAGTGGCCTAATGGATAAGGCACTGGCCTCCTAAGCCAGGGATTGTGGGTTCGAGTCCCACCTGGGGTGGTGCACGTGGCCACCTGCTACAGGTAATTTTGATCCGCGAACGTGCGGGACCCTCCAGTGCTGCGCGCGGGCAACCGGGGGCTCCGTTCCACGTGGTCTGGGCCGCGGGACTCTGGGGCCCTGCCCGCTGTCTTACAGCCCCTCCCTTTTCCAATCCGGGCGCCTTCTCCCCCTTCATCCCCTCGCGATCCGGGGAACACGCTGCGCCCTATCTACGTCTGCAGGACAAGTCCTGCTCTGTAGCTTCGACTGTGAAGTGTAGAAAAATAAGGGGCGTGGGTCGCTGTTGGAGAACCGGTCAGTGTTCCGGCCCCGCCAACCCGTGGGACTTTTAATAAGTGGAGAGAACTTTTTGGTGTCAAAAGTGTGACTGTACCCCAGGTGGGACTCGAACCCACAATCCCTGGCTTAGGAGGCCAGTGCCTTATCCATTAGGCCACTGGGGCCTGTAGGTTACAGCTTTCCTATTTCTCCCCTTAGTAGGCAATCGGACTCCGGACCTTTCAGGGCAAACACTAATGGGACACACGTTTACGGAGGGACACCGAGTCTGGGGTGCGTCCAGATAGGCTCCCCGAGCTCACCATGGACCAGTAAAACGCTACCCTGGGAGGTGAGCTGACCAACCTCCACCACCGCACGGGGAAGCACTGCGGGGCTGGAGCTGCAGGATCACCCAGACCACGGCCAGTGAAGATTGAGGTTCGAGCTATTATGTCCGCCCCTCTCCTGCACTGACAGAAAACTGAGGGATTTTAGGGAAAAGTGGAAAAGTGGTGTAGGAAGTTCACGAGAACAGAATAGCCTCAATCACGAAACAAACACTGGACATCTTCACCATCACGAGGAGGGACGAACAGAAGAAACAAATCCTTCTACGTAAGAGAAATATGGGTATTTATTCATAATGCACATGTGATACAAATGCATACTATACGAGAGACAAATATATCGGCCAAATAGATACTTCGCCCTAATATTTTATTCCTTTAAAGCTGTTAGCTAGAAAGTAGTACAGGTAAAGAACAGGCACATTGTTAAACCTTACGAACGTTGACAATCCTGTTAGAATCCATGCGCATCTGAAAGGGGCCCCAGCAGGAGCTTCGGCCAAGGGTCCTGCGTTCCTGTCATGCCTGGTTGACACCCGGCCTCCCCATCTTCCCCATGTGAGGGCACAGGGACCTTGGACACCTTCTGTTTCTCTTTCCAACGTGCAGAGTCTGCGGAAACCCGTCTCCAGGCTCCTGCCCTCCTTTAAGTCAATCAGTCTGTTGAGCTGTAACATGCATGTGGCAAAGTGTACAGCTCACAGGCCACAGCCTGATGAGATACAGAACACTGTCAGCATCCCAGAAAGCTCCCTCTGTCCCCGACTCCCCTCCAGTCACTCACCACCTCCCCCAAGTACATTCTCGGCTTTCATCACCATAAAGCAGTTTCACTTTGGTTTGAACTACATATACATGGAATCATACTCTGGTAGCCTGGCCTCTTTTGCTCACCATTGTGTCTGTGAAATTCACCCATCTTCATTCTTTTGCCCTCAACTCTTTTAAAGAGTGGGTCCTAACCCTGTGCTCTACTCTGCATCCCCAGCCTGTTCTTTTTCTCTGACCCCCTCCTTCCTTCTCATCTTGAATGCTTTTCCAGGGCCTTTCACGTCACCAATGGCTGAGGTCCTCGGAGGTCCAGCACTTTGCTCAGGGGCAACCCTCTGGCTTCCCACTGCCACCGTCTGACCCAACCTCCCTGGGTTTTGCCTTGCTTCATCCTCAACTGCTCCTAGCCATTTCCAACTCTACTTGTCCCCCTCCATCCTGCATCTCCCAGCTGCAGCCTTACTCTGCAGCTCCAGGGCGCCATCCCCTCCTTTGGGCAT
This sequence comes from Murina feae, assembly GCA_004026665.1. Lineage (NCBI taxonomy): Eukaryota > Metazoa > Chordata > Mammalia > Chiroptera > Vespertilionidae > Murina > Murina feae. The sequence continues at coordinate 460 of PVJC01017478.1, read as the reverse complement.
CACTACCTGGGCATTCCTCCTCAGGCCCCCGAGTCAGCCTCACCACCCATCCTCCCAAGCCTGCTCCCTTTGTGGCATCCCTGTTTCAATGCACAGCAGCACCTGTCACACACCTGCTCCCATTCCATGTGGATCATTTTGCTGTCCCCATAATCCTTTTGCATCTATTCTCTCTCTCCTGTTGTCACTGCCCTAGTTCCAGGATGGGTCCCTGACTGCTCATGTGGGTCAGTCCACCAACCTGTGCTCACTTCCCTGCGGTCTTTTCTCCTCCATCCACGGTCAGATTAATCTTCCCCTGCCAGCCTCTGTGGGATAGAGTCTAAATGTCTTAACTGTCATATTTAAGGACTTTCTAGACCTGGCTCCCACTTAATGTGGCAGATGCTCTTCCACAGCTCCTCATCCCCTGGGCCCCAGCAAAGCTGGGCTATTAATCACCATTCCCCGAGTGCATACT